>LFYR01000182.1:14904-31448 GCA_001185155.1 Zostera marina | reverse complement strand
GTTGGGGATGTCCCCCATTGTATGAGTAGGGAAATGAGAGTTACTATGGAAAAGGGAGGACAAGGAAGAACTGATGTTTCCCAAGGTGAAGGGGGAAATGTTGAGATAATACAGAAGTTGTTAGAAAGTGGGGCGGTAGACAAAGTGGAGGATGTGCTCCCTGCGAGTAGGAGGGGTTCGGTACAATCTTCCTCTAGCAAGGGTCCTCTGGTAGGGGGAACGCATCTTGAGGAAAATGTTTCTAAAGATGAAGCTGTCTGGGGACAAGGGCAGCTAGAAAGGGTGGGTAAGGGAGATGCTCATTCGGCTGTTATAGGATCCCGATCAATAGAAAGGGATGCACATGTCTCTGAAATCTCCAGTAAGGGGAGGGGCATGATTATGGATAAGATTGTGGTTGTTGGTCCCCAACTGGGGGGTGCAGGGAGAGGAATAGAAGGAGCTAGTTCTCCTGGTATAGTACGGGAGAATGACCCCAGGAATTGGAGTTTAGGAAAGGGGAACATGCTATGATAAGACAGGAACTGTTAGAAAATGAGGTGATAAATGAAATGGAGATTGTGATCCCTATGAGTATGAGGGGTGGAAAAGGGGGGGGATACCTTCTACTATACAAATTTCCTATGAGTATGAGTATGAAACTATCCGGAGACAGGGGCAGATGGAAGAAGTTGATAAGAGAGCCTGGTTAATAAAACGGGTTGCGCAGGTATCGGAACGCCCCGGTAGGGGGATGGGCATGATCATGGATGAGGTTGAGATTGTTGCCCCCCAACTGGGGGGGGTGGATGGAGGAGAGGAAGGGGTTCTTGTATCAAGTAAGGGAGCAGTAAGGGAGAATGATTCCCAAGTTATGGAGGGGAGCAGTGAAGAGTGGGAGGAGCAAGGGCAAAGCATTAACTCGCCAATACATAGTTGGGAGGTAAATGAGGTTTCATCCCAGTCAATGGAACAAGAGCACACCTCGAGAACAATTCAACTTAGGCCGAATTGCCCCTCTTTCTCTCCTCCCCTGCTTTGTACCAGGCTTGGAATAGTGTCGGCATCGGAGCCTAAAACAGTCTCGAGGGGGGTGTTCCCTCTTCCTAGAGTAGGGTCAGGGGATATGATCACTGCTTTAGGGAGGCATAGGAAGGTAATAAAGAAATATACCAGAAGGAAAGTTGAGGTGACTCCGGTCCAGATGATGGGGCTTCCGGAGATAAGGTCTGTAGAGAACCTAGACTGGATCAAAGTATCAGGTCAAGAGGGCTTGCGAAGTAATGTGAGTAGGAAGAAAAAATATTATGCCCATGGAGGGGATTTAAGCTCCAAAGTAGGTGCGGAAGAAGCCGCACTGAAGGGCAGTTGATCTCCTACCTGAAAATTCATAATGGCTTTCTTGATTTGGAACATTAGGGGGTTTAACTCCTTCGAATCACATAATGAAATCAAGGAATTAGTCAGGTCTAAGGCCATAGATATATTTTCAATATTGGAAACTAAAATTAAACCGCATAAAGCTCAGTTGATTAGAGATACGTTTGGACCAGAATGGGAATCGCATAATAATGCTGACTCTGCCAGTCCTGCATCGCCAGACTCCATTTGGTTGTTTTGGAGGAAAAAAATCTGGTCAGTAGATATATTAGTCTCTCACCCTCAGTTAATCCATGCAAAATTGAGGAATTCAGGAGGTCTGGTCTTATTCCATACGCCAGTTTATGGTAAGGCTACCTCTAGGGATGACAGAAGGCAGCTCTGGAATCTTTTGCAGCAAATTGGACCTATATCGGCTTCTCCGTGGCTTGTAGGGGGGGATTTTAATGAAATAAGATCGCCTGAGGAAAGGCAAGGGTCTGGAGCATATAATCATGGGGGGCCTGCTGAGTTTATACAGGCTACGGATATAGCTCAGTTATTGGAGCTGGATTCAATAGGTGGAGAGTATACTTGGACAAATAACTCCCCAGGGCCTAATTTCACTCAAACAAAGTTGGATAGGGCCTTTGCAAACCAAATTTGGATTGATACTTGGCCTGAAGCAAGGGTGGAATTTCACAATGGAACCAGTGACCACAAAGCTATGCTAATCACATTATCTCAGGTGGAAAAAGGAGCTAAGCCGTTTAGGTTATTTAACTCTTGGCTGGAGGATCCCTCATATGTAGAGATAGTTAAGACAGGCTTAACAAAGCAAATACGTGGAACTGGATTGTATAAGTTACAGCAAAAACTTAAGCAAGTTAAGGTGCTTTATAAGCAATGGGCAGCAGAAAAAGGGCACTCAGCGAAGAGGGTAGCCCAGGCAAGGATTGATCTGAATAGCTCAGTTGAAGCTTTGGAAAAGAATCCTTTATCTATCCCGCTCCAAGAGGAGAGTACAAAAATAAGGGGAAGATTAAAGGAGCTTATGGCAAAAGAGGAGGCAGATCTGAAACAAAGGAGTAAGGTCTCTTGGTTAAAATTAGGAGACAAAAACAACAGATTCTTTAGTATCGCCACAAAGCTAAGGAGATCTAAAAATTCAACCTCTAAAATTCTCAATACAAATGGAATTCAAACCACCTCTAGGGCTCTATTAGAGGAGAATAGTGTTAGGTACTTTAAAACTTTGTTCAGTAATTCAACCACCCAACGGCCGGTGGTCCCTGTCATTTTTCCTAGAGTGGTTTCTGAAGCTATGAATAGGTGGCTGCTTCAGGCTCCGTCAGAGGAAGAGGTAAGGGCAAGGTTACTCCGTCAGAGGCTGCTTCAGGCTCCGTCAGAAAAATTATTATAATACATATATTTATTAATTATTATAACACCCTATAATTCATTGTAACACCAAGGTTTAAAAACCGATAGGGGTGTTTTCGTAATAATATCAAGGTTTAAAAACCGGTTAACCGGTAACCGGTTCTGGCTGACCCGTTTTCCGGTTAGGCCAGTTAACCACTGGTTAACCGGTGGGGGTATTTTCGTAATTTTTTTCTTCATAAATTCACTAAGGCCAAAAATATATTTTTATGCCAAAAATTTATACATTGGTCCATGAAAAGAGCTATATTATTTTTAATAAAAGCTCCTCCCACTCTTAAAACTTCATATTTGTTTTAGACAAAATGAATCTTTATTTATAGATCAACCTTCTTTGTGTTTTTTGAATTCTATCGACGTGGGACTAAAAAAGTGTAGTTAAAAATATTATAAAATATTCTTTGTACTTTTTATGAATGTGGGACTAAATATTCGGGTGTTTAAGGCTTAAGCATGAGCTTCTAGCCCTAGGTCAACGTAAATCCTGAACTCGGAACCTTGTGGAGCCCAGTCCACGATTATACTCCCTTGTTCATAAGGATTTTTGCTGTCCAGCAAAAATAAATGAAAGAACATACAAACAGAAACCAACAAACTCAAGAAATGGCAAAAAAACCTGGGATGTCATTTAAACATCAAGGAAATGAAAATATATTCCCTCTGTTATCCAGCAAGATAAAATACAGGAATATCAAAACAGAAAAACAGAAACCCGAATAACTCAAGAATGGAAAGAAGGTCTGAAATAATATTTAAATCATCAAGGAATAACTTTAATTTCTTTTATTATCCAGCAAGAATATACAGGAGCATCGAGAAAACAGAAAAACTAAATAATTGACAAGAAAACTAGGAATATCATTTAAAAAATAAACCTAATTTCCTTTCGTTATCCAGCGAGAAAATACAGGAGCATCAAGAACAGAAAACAGAAAAAACTTAAGAATTGACAAGAAAACTCGAAATGCCATTAAATTTTCAAGAATGAAAACTTTAACTTCCCTTGAATCCAAAAAAAACAATCGAACAACAACTCTGTTGTACGAAATCAGGCCTATAATCACCCATTGGAGATACAACACATAAACAAAAAAATAAGTCCTATCCTTGCATCATTTTCATTTCATTTTCAATAGCAACACTTCATACTAAAATATTCTAGTAGAAGGATTGACTATATCCACGTACCTTGATCTCCTCTTTTCTATTTTTAACACCTCCTGTTTAAAGATTTAACTCTACTAAATTGTCGTCCAAATCTTTCATTTATCTCTTCCTCAATCAATTAAGAATATTATCTTTAATTGATTCTTTTGACCCAATTGCCCCTATTTTCAAAATGTTTCCTTCCCTTAATTTAATTGACTAATTTAACCTTATATTGAAATCTTTCCTTTCTCTCCTTCTCAATCAATTAAGAATATTCTCTTTAATTTATTCTTTTGACCTCATTGGCCCTATATTTTAAAACGTTTCCTTCCTTTAATCTAATTGACTGATTTACCCTTAAATTGAAATCGTATTTATTTTCTTATTTAATTAGGCCATTTAGATTCAGCTTAATTCGAATAGGCCCGCTAGATTTATTTACTTAAGTTCAACCCCATTTAGGCCTCGCCCATACTCGACTAACCTAATTACTTATTAAATTTAATTAGGCCTAGTCTAATTGACCTTAACCCAATCGGTTAGGCTGAGTTGCTCTAGTTCTGTCCTATTTTAGCTAACATTTCCCAATTCTGCTCCTGTAATTAGGGTTTCCTTTTACTATTAAAACCCCTAATTTTCCAGAATATTACATTTTATTTCCCTATATTTGTACTCGGGCAATGGCCATCCATTTTTATTTTCAGCAATGAAATTTTTAACTTATCAAAAAAAAATATTTTATATTTGTATTAGGTATCTTGTATATAACTATATATACATCCAGAATATATATTTTCCATATATGCAAGGGATCTAGCCTTCCACATGGTGTTCGTGCTTCAGTGTGATCTTAGAAAGTTGATGAATTTTGCATTCATTGGCAACCTTACTTGGCAGTGCTCCAACCTGAAATGAAGCAGACCTGTTCAAGTCATTCTGGTTGCCACAGATTCTGGACAAAAATATGTTTGATTTATTTTGGCTCATCTAATGATTTGTAAATTTCCTAAATTCTTCAAAGTAGCATATAACATCTTCTTTGAAGTCCCCAGTATCCATTGAAAATATGAAAGTAATACTACATCATTCATGTATACTAGATTAGATTCCACCTTGGTTCCTCCCAGTTTATAGATCTTAAGCTCTGTCCTTTCGGTCTTCCCCTTTGGTTATTGACGCAAGTGTTCCACCCCTTGTCCTCTTTTTGGGTGACATCTTTTAGTATGAGATGCATTGTGTAGAAGTTGCCTATGGAATAGGCATATAGAAGTATGAAACCACTGCTAAAGTAGTAGTAAGCAAGGTTCCGGATGCGCCTCTGCGCGATGCGCCGCCGCCTGGAGCATCTGAGCATATGCGTGCATATGCGCTCAGATGCGCCAGTGGCATTTTCGTAAATATTTATAAAACTATAGGAAATTAATATTTTTTTATATATCTAAATTATATTAATTAAATTTTTTAGTTAAAAATATATTGGATAGAAAAATTATTATAATACATATATTTATTAATTATTATAACACCCTATAATTCATTGTAACACCAAGGTTTAAAAACCGGTTAATCATTTAGGGGTATTTTCGTAATAATATAGCTCTATAAATGGCTAGGGTTTCTTTAAACTTATAAAAGAGAGACTTTTATAAAAAGAAAATAATAAATAACCCAAGAGGCTTTTAAAAAATAATAACGTAATGGGCTGGGTTGGGCCTTCTTTAATACATCTACAACATAAAAAATACTCTATAATAATAATTTATTTAACCACACATTTTTAGTCCCACATCGATAGAATTCAAAAAACACAAAGAAGGTTGGTCTATAAATAAAGATTCATTTTGTCTAAAACAAATATGAAGTCTAAAGAGTGGGAGGAGCTTATATTAAAAATAATATAGCTCTTTTCATGGACTAATGTATAAATTTTTATGCTAAAAATTTATAAGGTCTTAAAATAAATTTTTTTTGCTTTTTTTTTTAAAATAAAAACAAAACACTGTTTTAAGTTATTTAAATAACTTAAAACAGGCCTGGATCCGGGTCGGATTTTACCCGGATCCGGCTAAGGGGGCGCATCATCGCATATGCGCACTCACCCGGAACCTTGGTACTAAGTTCATCTCCTCTGCCACCATCTCCGTCATTATTCAAGAATGCATCATCATCTTCGGGAGCAACTGGTCTTGTCCTTGTCGATTTCTTTCTCAACAGATTTAAATCTACAAAGATTTCAAAATTTAAATGATTATTTGGCTGAATCCAAAATAGAAGACCCCCATATTAGGCAATGGGGGGGTTGCATATGGTAGCATATGTGTGTGCATATGCAAGCGCATAGAAAGCTTACTTCTCAGTAATTAGTTATGCATTTTGCTAGAGTAGTTTAACAAGTTAGTATAAAACTGGTTTATACTATGTTGGCATTGCCATTTTCTTTAATGGAGAAAAAATTACCATTTGCATAAATAAATTATCTTCCAGAATCTTTTACATAATACTTTTCAGGAAAAAAATCAGTTAATCTATATTTTGGTGCAGATCTCTGAAGAAAAATATCTTGAACGGATCAGTTGCCTCTGAAATTTGGAAAGTAAACTTCAGTTCTGACAAAAGTCTGATTCTGTAAGACCTCAAACAAGGATTATTTTGGTTGTTACATGCAACAATTGAACATTCGTAGTTTTTCGTACAACATTCTAATTATGGTTTTCTGAACAATGCAGGGATTTCCAAAATAATGATCTTAACAGTATTACTGGTGATGTTATTCCTCCGTCAAATGTCAGTATAATGTATATTCTCTAACATGACTTAAACTTTTTCTCATGGTCTTCTATAACTTTTTCATTCATTTTTGTTGTTGTTGCAAACAGTAAAGGTTTTCATTAATATAATGAAGGGTGGTACCCCTGAAATTACAAAGTGAAAAAGAAATTAAAATGTAGTGGGGGGGGGAGATAGAGTGATTTCCCAGTCCGTCGATTTTTTTCTATGTGGCTAGCACTCTTAGTGATCTAGTAACTAAGAGTTGAATCTCAGGAGGTTAGTCTCCCAAACCTGCATAGTAGTCTTCTCCATTTTTGAACCACATCCTTTCTTAAAGAGTTCAGATCTAAAGGAAAGGCTGGAATCCTTGATGATTTCCAAGAACAACGCTTCATGAGGCCTGAGAGTATGCTCTCGTGATGCAGTGCATGGTTATAATAACTCCTATGAACAACATATGAGAAGCATCACAAATATGGGATTATATGACTTTAATGAAGAGCAAGGTGGGCCCAACAGCCTTGAACTGACCCATGATTGACTTGACCAAGGTCAGGCCAATTCTTATTCTTTCTAGAAGAATCTGACTCACATCATTGGGCTGCCCATTACCAATGATGTGAGTATAAATACAATGGGCCCAAGGGAGAGGAGCATTATCGATTATTGTGCAAACTAAAAGTATTACTATCTTCCTACTTTATACTTTACCTTGTCTACTGTTCTTGCTTCTACTACCTTTTCTACTCTCTTACTTGGTGGATTCCAAGATCTACATCCCCGATCTGATCAGAAGGAGTCATCCATCTTCTTCTCCTCCTTTGATTAGTTCTCAGAACCATTTGCTACATCATGTCTTAACCTTCTGTTCCTCAAGCAATAACCACTAGAAAGATTGATTCTAAGAAAGATGGAAGTTCTTTCTTAGAATCGATTCAAAACAGAATAAAATGGAGATGATATTGGAATCCACCAATAGTCTAGAAAAGGAAAAGGAAAAGGAGAATAAAGCAAGTAGGAGCTGAGGGAGATAATACCTGGATTCATTCCAAAATAACTAACTGCCTTCCTCCATAAAGGTCCACTCCTTTTATACTCATGTCATGGTTAGTGGACAAACCCATAATATGAGTGTCAGTTGCTCAGAGATTGAGTACACAGACTTGAGCTAACTCGAGCCACTCTTGGGCCTGTTCTTGGGTGATGCAGCCCAGATAAATGGTTGCATGATTCCATGGCTCGAATTAACTCAAGCCTTAGACCAAACCCAATAAATATGGCTTGGACTCTCAAGTTGGAATTTCCACTCTCACACATGAGAGTATAAATATGAGTGGATACAATGGTGGACGGCTAGTTGAGATTTTATTCCTGTTTTAAGGTAATATTCTCTGCTCCATCTTATTCCTTATTCTTATTATTTCTTTCTAAACTTCTTATCAATTACCAAACAATTATCCTTGGATTGGGGTAATTACATTGGGGTTTTTTATTTTATTACCAGACCTGTTGATCCTTGATCGATCACCAGTTCTGTCTTCAAGAACACATATCAGCCTTCATTATTGGGTCTGATGCTGTTCTGATCCAAGAGCCAAACGACTATGTTCATGATTTAGATAATTACTATGATGCCTTGCATCAGAAAAGATGGCTGATAAATTCATTTTCCTGCCCACAGAGGAGACAGGTGGGTTGAACTGATTTATTTAATAGGTTTCTGATTTATTTTTAACACCAATCTTCTTCTTTTGAATTCTTAAAATAATTATACTTTAATTCCATGCTTTGATTTTAAAATATTTACGATGCACAATAATTACGATATGTAAAATTTATAAATATATACGAATAATAATTATCAATCCTTGACATAATATTTTAATGCTTACCATCACCTTCTGTTATTGCAAACTTAAATTCATGAATTACCTTTGCAAAAACTTTATAAAAATATTGTGATTAAAAAAATCAAATCCTATTACAACTTCATCCCAATTCCAAAATAAAAGTGACCAATGTCAACGGTATTTCTATAAATTTCCAGGAGTAATTACAATAGGAATGAAATGTGAGAGAGACATTTTTTTAATATGGCAAAATATTCATTAGTATTGAAACTTCAAAATTAAATGCAAGAACGAGTTAGTGACAAATAAGCTACAACTATAGCTATAAAGAAAACTTTTGGAAACATATTGCTATGTTTCCAAGACTACACAGATTCACTATGTGGCTATGTGCATCTCCATGGAGTAAAGCCCTACCATTGTAAACATGGTTTTATATGCAGCTATGCAGTTGGTATGTTCGCATATTGGCACATTCGGTTTCCAGAATGCTTGCGAGAGATCTGAAACACTTGTTGGTCGTTAGAACACTTTCTGGAGTTAGATCTGGTTGTTGAAGGCCAGAAATATGGAAAAAGAAAAAGTAGTGAAGCTCATACCCACACCACATTAAAAACTATAATTTTTTACATTCTGGTAGTTTTGTACATATTTGATGCAGTACATCTAGTTCAGACGAGTCCTAATTCCTCAGGCACACCTCACAGGTTCCCCTCCACCTGCTAAGATGTTAATATAAAAAGGACCAAAGGAGGGGGAATTGAGAGAGTTTTACTGATGTAGTTGATCAGATGGATGGCGTCGAGAAACGATCTGGATGAATCTGAGAGCCAGATGATAGTTCGCTATATTGGAGGACTAAAAAATTGGATACAAGATAAGGTACCATTGCACACAATATTTGATCTAGCAAATGCAATTGATATGCAACACGTTAGTAGGCCTCATGAGATAGTCCTTAAGAAGGTCATTAAGGACGTCAGTCTCTCCTTTGATCTGGAGTGTTACAAGAAGAGTTGTTGTCACTCTTTGCAGATATCTATGATGGAAGTATAGGAGACCTACCTCTTGAAGCAGCGTATCCAGTTACTATATAACTAGACTACATAGCTAATGGAAGAGAGTCAATGGGCTTCTCGCCCACACTACTACCCTGAGGCCAAAATCGCCGATTTAGACCACTAAATCACCGATCCAGGGTAAAACACACTATGTTTCGGGGGGGGAGTATCTTAAAACTCTTCCCGGCACTTCTGTCGCTTTGGCCGGAAGTCGCCACGCACATTCTTTTCAGGGGGGAGTATCATGAACTCTCCTCGACACTTTTATCGCTCCGGCCGGAAGTTGTCACATTTCGGGGGGGAGTGCCACAAACTCTCTCCGACACTTCTGTCGCTTTGGCCAGAAGTCGTCACGTTTTATGTAGGTACTCAGGGGGGAGTATCACGAACTCTCCCCGACACTTCTGTCGCTCCGGCTGGAAGTTGTCGAATATGAGCACGGTAAATCTGTCGCTTCGGCCATATTTACCGAGGATTCATTCGAGCAAAGGAAGGATGTCGTGAGAGGTAAAACCGCGAGGTAAATTAAATTGGTCAATAAAATATGCGTTTTAGACTGATTCAGTTGTTTTGTAGGATGTTTTCTTTTTTGCAGTTATGATTCTGTCGCTTTGGTCAGAATCAGATCTATTTTGTCGCTTTGGCCTTAATATATCGGAGGTCATTTTGTCGCTTCGGCCTTAATGACCCTAACCCATCATTCCGCTTTTTGCATTGATGGGTTAACCGTCGTTGCGGACATAAAAGTCGCTCTTGATCGGAGTAGACTATAAACTGTAGTTCTATCGCTTTGGCTAGAACTAGATTCTGTCGCTTTGGCCAGAATCAGGTCCATTTTATCGCTTTGGCCTTAATGGACCAAGAATTATTTTGTCGCTTCGGCCTTAATAATTCTCTCTCATCTTGTCGTTTCGGCCTTGATACACAACAAAAGTCGCTCTTGATCAGGGTTGGACTATAAACATGTAGTTCTGTGGCCTAGAACTAGATTCTGTCGCTTTGGCCAGAATCATGTCTATTTTGTCGCTTTGGCCCTAATGGATCAAAAATCATTGTGTCGTTGTGGCATCAATGATTCTGTTCCATCTTGTCGCTTTGGCCTTGATGCGGATCACACACAACTTTGCTTGGGGGGGGATACTGGCGATACGCGCATGTTTCTTGTGTTCTCTTCAGAGGGGAGTACTGGTGAGACATGTCTGAGTACGTCAGTCACTCCCAGCAACGCCCTTCAACAAGGACTAGGGTTCCGTCGCTATATGCCGGACCCCTAGAAGGCTCCCACGGTGCGGAACAAAGGTCATCGTCAAATCGTCGAGTTAACCCGTAAGTCGCCGGTTGGGCTACCAAATCGCCGATGGTGATACAGTATCCCGAACACGGTCACAACCTACCAGCAACTAGAAGTCCGGATAGCCTAAGATGAGTTAAGGTATCTATTCTAGGGTTGGGGAGGTCCCATGTCGAATCCTAGGAAGATCGACTTTCCTAAGGATCGACTTTCCTGGGATCGACTTCTGAATAAAGTCGATCACCAGGAAAGTCGACCCCTAGAAAGTCGATCCCGAGACCCAATATGATCAGTTTGGCAGTTAGGCGGTTACTGCCAAAATGACCATATTACCCCCATAAGAACCCCTATAAATAGAGGGCACCCCTCACTCATTAAAGCAAGTCATTTGGAGAAGAAGGATTCCTAGCGAAGCAGAGCTCTGCACACTTGAGTTCCGGTCCGGTTTCCCGCGGAGTTCCCCGCTTGGCGCTTGCTTGCGCGTCTTGGAGTACTGGTCGGGTTTCACCCCCATCAGTTGGCGCCGTCTGTGATTCAAAGATACTCACGACAAAAGCTCCTCGACTTTTTCGAAAAAAGTGATCGACTTTTTTCCAAGTCGCCAGCTAGGGAGTCTTGCGAGGAAATCAGCCAGCAAAGGATCGACTTTTCAGAAGATCGACTTTTTCTTCCAAGGAAAAAAGTCGATTCCTCAAGGAACTAGGCTTTCAGGCTACGACTTCCAAGGAATCCTCCAAGTGCACTAGGGATCGACTTTTTGAAGATCGACTTTTCTACAAGCAAAAGTCGAACACTCCTAAGAAAAGTCGAACACTCCAGAATGGTGGTAACTCGAAGCACTTCCCAAGGAGGAGGAGCAAATTCTCAGGAGGCGCCAGAGCAACAGCCTGACAACTCAAAAACTAAAAGGCCAGTGGGTCGACCACCCAAGGCCAATAAGAACAAAAGGACTCCCACAGGACCTGAGGCTGAACCCGAAGGTGAACCCGAGCAAACTCCCCAAGCTTCAGCAGGAGGGGAGAATCTGAACATCACGGTTCAGGCAATAGCTGAGGCCATCCGACTCCTGGCTGAGAAGGAGAAGCCTTCGGAAGAACAACCTCAAAAGGGGAGACCCACAAGCAGCAAGGAACCAAGGGCTGCAGCATCAGAAACCACTCACGGATTCGTAAAACTACCCATAGAGGAGCTGGAGAAAATGAAGGAAACCATAGCAGAAATGAGCAAAAAACTGGAAAATATTGAGAAATCCAAAGCATCAATATACCATTCAAAAGCTCAGACCTCGAAGCAGGCCAAGGCGCAACAGGAAGTGTCAAGTCATAGAGCAGCACATCCCAGCGTACCACTACCTCACAAACCAGAGGAGCAACCTAGACCTCTTCCTAAAAAACCCGTATATGAAGAAAGCACGGGAGACACAGAAGGAGGCGAGGTCCCAAACTGGCTAGTAGGCATGGATGCCCTGCACAAATCACTAATGGTAAAACCAGCACCTCTGAAATTCAGGCTACAGATTTATGATGGGAAGATGGACCCAGTAGACCACATAAATATGTTTGTGGGGGCAATGCAATGGGCCACATCAAGGGATGACATCCTATGTAAAGCATTCCCAGGAACATTGAAAGGACCTACATACAGATGGTTCGTTGAACTGCAGCCAGGGAGCATAACAAGTTTCGAGGACTTGAAAAAGAAATTCGTCGCCCAACACTGTGGAAACACAAGGGTCAGAAAGGGCACGGAGTCACTGTTTGCAATCAAGCAGAACGGAGACACGCTTCGGAATTATACAACTAAATTCACGGAAGCCATGCAAAAAATCTCCGATCTAAATACAACAATCGCAATATGCGCATACTCAAAAGTGCTAGACATGAACACACCGTTAGCAATAAAGCTAAACGTTAGTAATGTAAAATGCATGGAAGACCTGCTAACAAAGGCCCAAAAATATATAAATTCTGAAGAGTATGAGAAAGAAAAAGAAAAAGAAAGAGGTGTCATAAGCAATAAAAAAGCATATGAAGCACCAAAGAAGAAATATCAAAAGTTCGAAAAAGGAGAACCATCTTGGAGACCAAAACACGATGGAAAGGTCTACCAGACATCTGAGGAGTTTAGAAAACCAAAATACCCAAGGTATGAAGACTTAGGGTTTACGGTTTTCAGCACTCCAAAGGAGGAAATCTACAGCAAAGAAAAAGGAAGAATAAGGTTTCCTCAACCAGAAGAGTTAAACCCTGCAACAAAAGAGGCCCGAACAAGGGGGAACAGATACTGTAAGTTCCACAAGGAATACGGGCACAACACAGAAAATTGCAGGGAGCTAAGCACTTTCCTAGACATACAGGCAAAAGAAGGAAAGCTTAAGCAATACGTAAACAAAATAGAAAGGGAGCGACAAGGTCGCAAGGACCCAAATAACAAGGGTAAGCGACAGCGCTCAAAAAGTCCCGACTCAGGTACTGACCACAAGAGGAGGGTAATAGATTAAATCTTCGGCGGGGGATCAATAGGAGAAAGCAGAAAATACTCGCAAAAGTTAATTTACGAGCGAGGAAATGAATAAGCTTCTCTGAGGAAGATCCAACCCACACAAGGATACACCATTCATAAGTCTAAATAAAATAGCATACCTAGTTACGCAAGGCGGAACAATTAACCGTGTTCGCCCTTGCGGCATTCGCATGGAAGGTAGAGCAGATTCCAAAGGGTCAAAAACAACTCAGCTGATACCCTCAAGGGGGGGGCAGAAAGAGGCACTAGTTGACTCAACATCTACACCTCCGTGCAATCCGACCATAATACAGGAAGAATACTGGAGAAAACCCTTAATAGAATACATTGAAGGGTAGAAACTCTCAGAGAACAGGAATAAAATGCGTAAATTATGAACACGCATTCCAAGATACTGTCTAATTGGTGACATTCAGCATAAGAAACCCTACGATAAAACTCTAATAAAGATACATCAAGGGGTATGCAAAATACATCAAGGGGGGAGGTCTCTAGCCCAAAGAATAATAGGGTAGAGGCACTTCTGGCCCATACTAAAGAAAGAGGCAATCTTACCTGCAAGAAAATGCAAGGCATGCCAGATTCACAAAAGCATACGACTAATAGGGGTAGTAAGCCCCATCCCCTTCGCAATGTGGGGGTTAAACATTGTGGGACCATTTCCAGTATCGACAGGCCAGGCCAAATTCATATTTGTGGCTGTCAATCACTTCACCAAATGGGTCGAGGCACTAGCTGTACCCAAGATAACTCAAGGAGCAGCAACAAAGTTTGTCTTCAAGTGCATAATGTGCAGATTCGGTGTTCCAATGCACATAGTGACAGATAATGGGACACAGTTTACCGGTGGGGAGTTTACGAGATTGTGCGAGAACATGGGCACTAGAATTCATTTTTCATCGGTATACAGACCACAGGGTAATGGGCAAGTAGAAGTCACAAACAGAGTCATCGTTCAAGGACTGAAGAAAAAAGTCGAACAGGCCAAAGGTTCGTGGGCAGATCTACTACCAGAGATTCTGTGGGCGTATAGAACCACTGAAAAGACACCCACCGGAGAAACCCCGTTCTCACTAGCATATGGAATGGAAGCACTAATCCCAACAGAGCTAAGCATTCCAACAGTCAGAGTATTATCCTATGACATGGAAGAAAACATGAGATCATGTGCGACAACCTCGCCTTCCAGATCTTTACATCGGCGCTTCACCTTCTTCAGCTCATCTTCCATAGACTGGTAGTCACGAAGACGAGACAGGGAAGAGAGGCGGCCTTGAAACAAATAGGCGAGCTGCAAAAAGAAAGAATGAGTAAGAACGTACTCATGAAAATAGTAAAACAAAAGTACTTACGTTGCTCAGGTTCTGTCCGATTTCTTCGACAGTCCGGTCCATCGGATACCCAGATATAACCCGCAATGTGGTTCGGGCGGCATCCGTATCAGCAACCAGCGGGAACTTGGTCCCGTAATTCCGGGGGTGGGAACCTTGGTAACCCGGCAATTGTGTCTCCCGGGTAGAGGAATATGTGTATCGACCCCGGGAGGACTCCCCAGTATAATATCTCCGACGCGGAGGAGTTCGTCGCCTGGGGGAGTGTCTCCTCGATTTCCTTGGAGGAGATGAGTCGGTCCTGGGGGGAGGAGTACGTTTTTTGTTTCTTTTTCCCTCAGACCCCTCGGGCTGGACATCCTTTCCAGCAGTTCGCTCTCGCTCCTCTTCTGAAGTGCGAAAGAAGGAAGCGAGCCTGGCAGCAGCAGGAGACTGCACAGGAGTAGTGTCCCCTTCCTCAGTTCGTGGAACTTTTTCAGGAGGAGTAGGGGAAGACGCCCTCGTATAGGCGTTCTCATGAGCGCGGCGTCTAAGATGTTGGGCATCAGAAGGTTTAGAGACAGATGCATAAACCTTCGTACCCGTCTCATTCTGCCCAACGCGTTCAGGGACACCTCCAGGGTTATGCATATAAAAATCTGCGAGAAATAAAAACAGAGTTAGTAAAAATGCATACGCATAAGAAACAAAAAGAAAAACAGGCAAAGGAAGACCTTGTCGGTTAAAAGTGTCATCAATCGCGTGACCGACAGGCACAGCGATAGGATGCAGAAAGGCCAGCCTTTGCACAGAAGCTCCCTCATCCTCGGTCAGAACAGGACGGGGAGTAGGCTTACGACCACTAGTGGATGCAGGGAGAAGTCGGCTACCAGGACATAGCCTGCAATCCACAAAAATAAACTCACTCTTGTTCCGCCTGGTCGGAGGATCTTTCAAGAGAGCGGAGTGAGTGACAGAGGAGGCACGGCTGGCACATGCAATGAAAGGGCTGCCCTTCTTCGGATTTTGAAAAGTGAAGAAGTGGAAGAACAGCCGAGCAGTTGGGATTATGCCAGCATCCCTAAGGATATTTATAAACCCCCTAACATAGAAAAAGAAGGCAGCACCCATTTGAGAGATGCACAACCCGGAATACAAAAGAATCTCACTAACCAAGGAAGGGATCGGAAGAATCGGAAAGTTAGTGAAATAAATTCGGTGAAGTGCCAACATAAAATAGGGGGGCACATCACCAGTATTCTCAGAAGGGTAGACCCAGTATACTCTCTCTCTAAGTTCTAACCCCCTCAAAATTCTTTGGGCGGCATCCAGGGAAAGGGTGTTAGAACATCTGCCCGCGTTGGAGGAGAGAGGGTAACCCGGAATGTAGGTCAGGATCGACATTCCGCAGAAAATTGAGTTCGACATTCCCAGAAGGGGGATAGACGTCGACATTTATCAAGGAATTCGAAACCCTCAAAACAGAAGGCCAGGATCGACATTCCGCAGAAAATTGAGTTCGACATTCCCAGAAGGGGGATAGACGTCGACATTTATCAAGGAATTCGAAACCTTCAAAACAGAAGGTCAGAATCGACATTCCACAGGAAATTGAGTTCGACATTCCCAGAAAAGGGGGATAGACGTCGACATTTATCAAGGAATTCGAAACCTTCAAAACAGAAGGTCAGGATCGACATTCCACAGGAAATTGAGTTCGACATTCCCAGAAAAGGGGGATAGACGTCGACATTTATCAAGGAATTCGAAACCTTCAAAACAGAAGGTCAATATCGACATTCCACAGGAA
>LFYR01000182.1:0-12202 GCA_001185155.1 Zostera marina | reverse complement strand
CAGTCGCAGAAAGGTGAGCAAAATGAGGGGGCAAGCAGTATTCAAATAATAATCCTCACCTACGGACGAACGTAGGTAGACGAGGGATCACGCCCAAACCTCAGTCGCAGAAAGGCGAGCAAAAGGAGGGGGCAAGTATTCAAATAATAATCCTCACCTACGGACGAACGTAGGTAGACGAGAGATCACGCCCAAACCTCAGTCGCAGAAAGGCGAGCAAAAGGAGGGGGCAAGTAGTCAAATAATAACCCTCACCTACGGATGAACGTAGGTAGACGAGGGATCACGCCCAAACCTCAGTCGCAGAAAGGCAAGCAAAAGGAGGGGGCAAGTATTCAAAATATAACCCTCACCTACGGATGAACGCAGGTAGACGAGGGATCGCACTCAACCCCTATCGCAGAAAGGCGAGCAAAAGGAGGGGGTCGGGTACTCTCAAAACCCGCCACAGGGAAGAGAACCCAAACAGTGCTCAAAGATAGCTCAGGCAAGGCGTCAAGGTGGGCAAGCAGGGTTCCGCCCTGGGATGGGCGGTAAGTTTATAGAGTTGAGGCTTAACCTCAGACAACCAGCCCAAATATTCAGACTCATCTCTTGATTTTATTGATTAAAATCAACCATGTGGGTGTCCCATTTGAGTGTTTAAGGCTTAAGCACGAGCTTCTAGCCCTAGGTCAACGCAAATCCTGAATTCGGAACCTTGTGGAACCCAGTCCACGATTATAGTCCCTAGTTCATAAGGATTTTTGCTGTTCAGCAAAAATAAATTAAAGAACATAAAACCAGACACCAACAAACTCAAGAAATGGCACAAACTCTGGGATATCATTTAAACATCAAGGAAATGAAAATTTATTCCCTTTGTTATCCAGCAAGATAAAATACAAGAATATCAAAATAGAAAAACCAAATAATTGACATGAAAACTAGGAATATTATTTTTAAAAATAAACCTAATTTTCTTTCATTATTCAGCGAGAAGTACAGGAGCATCAAGAACAGAAAACAGAAAAAGGAAAAACTCAAGAATTGACAAGAAAACTCGAAATGCCATTAAATTTTCAAGAATGAAAACCTTAACTTCCTTTGAATCCAAAAAAAACAATCGAACAACAACTCCGTTGTACGAAATCAGGCCTAAATCACCCAATGGAGATACAACACATAAACAAAAAAATAAGTCCTATCCTTGCATCATTTTCATTTCATTTTCAATAACAACACTTCATACTAAAATATTCTAGTAGAAGGATTGACTATATCCACATACCTTGATCTCCTCTGAGTTTTTTTTCTTTTCTCCTAATTCTTGCAAGCCCTAGCCGAGTCCTCCCCTTCTTCTTCCTTAAAATTGCCGTCCCCCTCTTTTTTATTTTTAACACCTCCTATTTAAAGATTAAATTCCTCCTAAATTGTCGTCCAAATCTTTTTCCTTTATCTCTTCCTCAATCAATTAAGAATATTTTCTTTAATTGGCCCAACAAGCATTCCATTGATCTTAAATTGATGTAATGAACTTTGATCAGTCTTCTTTTTTGGTCTAGGACTGATTTGTTCCATCATTAATTCATTATAGTGAAAGGAAGTGAGACAAGATCTTCTTGCATCAGCCCTCTTGTTGCATGAAAAACTCTGGATGGAAAACCTTACACAAACACTGAAAAGACGAGGTAGTTTTGCAATCTCTGGTCCAATTTATTATAGTTTGATAGAATTCTGTAAACACCAGTTTCACAGATATTATAGTAATAGTATTAATTTATAGGTTCTCACTTCAGTTAAGAAAACCCTTTTTCCAAATACTTAAGAAAATCCATTTCATGACCATCACCTTATCTCAAGTGGAAAAGGGAGCCAAGCCCTTTAGAGTTTAGACTATACAACTTCATGTGGGAGGATCCATATTTTGAGACAATAGCTACAAGTGGACTAAGTCTATCAGTGGCAATGAACCATATAGATTACAAAAAAAATGAAAACAAATTAAAATCATAATCAAGGAATGAGCAGCAAAAAAGGAAACTCTATAAAGTAAGTGCAAGCTGGAAGATTTGACCTAAAACACACATGGAGGCTCTGGAAAGAGAATCCCACTCTACTGAATTACAAGCCTCCATAGTGACCAAGAAGGATGCACTAAAGAAATTAATATCCAAAGAAAAGAAGCAAAGTAAATTGGCTAAATCATGGGGACCCAAACACTAGGTTTTTCAGCATTACAACAAAAATTTGAAGATCTTAAAATTCAACATCTAAAATTAGTAAAATATTGAACAGGGAAGGACACCAATAGAGAATGCAGCAGGTCTGAATTACATATTTTGCACAATTGAGAGGCTTCAATTCTGAGGCAGCTTTCTTAGTTATATAATCACTAGAAAAAATGCTAAATAGAATCTGAGTCAATGGGCATGTCCATCTCTCATCTTTTATATTGTAATTTAAATGCTCTACTTCTCCATATCAATGGAATTTAACTTCATCAAAAAAAAGTGTATGTTTTTAATTTTCCAAATAGCTTTATAATTTATATTTTTATATCAAAGATAAAATCTATTTCCGACCTGAAATGCATGATGTACAGGCTACAGGGTAATCCTATCTGTGAGAATATAACACAAAATATTGCACAGTTTTGTGGACCGCAAAATACAACACAGTCATCAGATACCACATCTGACTGTTTGGTTTATAATATTTGCCCTAAAAATACCTGCCCTGAGTATTTTGAGTATAACTGTGCAACTAAAGTAATGTGTTTATGTCAAGCTCCAATTGGAGTAGGATATCGATTAAAGAGTCCTGGAATTTCAGATTTTCGCCCATACACTACTGATTTTGTGGCATACTTAACATCTGAACTTGATCTATATCTAGATCAACTTTATATTGATTCATATATTTGGGAAGAAGGTCCTAGGCTGTCTATGTTCTTAAAGATTTTCCCTATAAATTCTTCTCAAATATTCAACGAGACTGAGATTCTACGCATAAGAAGATTATTTCTTGGGTGGAAGATTACTTATAGTGACATCTTTGGACCATATGAAGTTCTCAATTTTACACCATCAGGGTATTATAAAAAATGTAAGTCAAGATAACAGTTTTATATTGATACTTGTTTTGTAAAAGCCACATATTATAAATTGTGAGATGGATTTTAATCATATATATAGTAATTTGAAAGCAAATAAATTTTTTCATTATTAAAATCCTTAAATTTATTTACTGATATTAAATGTTGTAGATTTTTTTATCTTCTATAATTATGCTAAAAATTGATTTTTTTTCATTAATACAACATCTAAGGCCAAAGTAAAAGACAAAAGTACATAAGGTTAAATAGATTAACTAGTCGTCTTAAATATGCAACTGCACTAACGGTGTGAGTCTTTATTATTAGTTTATTGCAATAATCTAAAAATATAAAATACTTAGACTGTTGAAATTCTTAATCCTATCAAGGAATTAGAGATAAATAAATAATGTTTCCCTATGGGCTATGGGTCATAAAACTCATAATTTCCTTAATTTTTTTCTTGTAAAGATAACCCTAGAATCATTAAGGATTCTTTCCAGATATGCTAAACTAATATAACCAGAAGAAGCCAATACTTTTTTTGCAATTTTGCCAACAGTAAATTTTTCATTTTTCATATAATAGAGAAACTGATACAAGCAGTTTATCACTATATATAATATAGCTATATTTTTGTACTAGTATTATACAGATCGTACGTTTTACTACTAATTTTCCTAGGTGATACTGAGTTTGTCCTGCCAAGGGATAAATGATAAAGCCTCCCTATAACTCGGCTTAGCTTTAAATTTACCAGGGTTAAACATCACTCTGGTATCACTTTGGATCTTGTCTCTGATAATGGGCCAATGATTCTTCTTCCCAACATGTATCCTGTTACATCTTTCCTTCCAGATATGCCATGCTGCAATCTGGAACATTAGCCAATGCATTGCCTAACATGCATTATGTGTTGTAAACACAGATTCAATGAGTTGAAATATTCCTAAGAAATTGTGAATATTTGCTGGGATCATGCTTTCCATTCTCTCAACACAATTGCTCCATACGTGTTTCGAATACGAACACCCAAAAAACAAGTGCTCCTGATCTTCATCTGTGCTGTTGCAAAGAATGCATACTTTGTCAATACTAGAGTTTCTTCCATTTATATGGACTTTAGTTGGTAGCTTGTTCCACCTAATTCTCCATTCACACAAGGAGAATTTATTCATTCCATGAGCCCATAAACTATCTGCATGTCTATCAGGAAGATTTTGTCTCTGATTTTTTCCCAAGCTGAAGCAAAAGATGGTTTGAGATCCCTCCACTACCAGACTGAGTTATGATCTAGCTTACTGCACTGATAGATGGATACTTTGCAATCCACAAGTTCTTTTCAAATATGTAAATCCTCAGAGTGTCTCTGAACCATGTCCCAACTCGTAGTTGCTAAATATCTCTTCTTCGCCCATATTGACCAAATGGATTTGTCTTCTGTCATTATTCTCCAAAATCTTCTAACTTTGGATGCTTCACAACAGTCCTCAATACGTCTTAGCCCGATCCCACCTTCAGTGAGTGGCTTAGCACATTGATGCCAAGAGATTTGATTTGAGGATCCCCATAGAAATCTGTAGATGACTCTTTGTATGAGTTTAATTGTCCTACTAGGGAGTTTGCATGACATTACCCAGAACATGAGCTTTCCATACACCCCCCACTTCAACAACTACAATTTTCCAGCATACGACAGACCTTTGGTCTTCCAATTTGCACACATAACTTTCAACCCCTTTACCATATCATCACAGTCAGTACTTTTAGTGGCAATACTGCTAGAGGTAGACCTAAATATTTACATGGAAACTGCCCAGGGTTAAATCCTATTTGTGCAAGGTGACTTCTTTATTATTGCAGTTCCCTGATAGGAAGATATTTGATTTCTCTGCATTTATCTTCAGACCAGTAAATAAGTAAAGCTCGTATAAGGCATCCCTCACAGCTTTCATGCTTCTTTCAGTAGCTTTGGCGAATATGACCACATCATCTGCAAATATTAGATGTGTGTCTACTACCACTCCTTTAATATTGTATTGCTGAAGTTCTCCCACATTTTCTTTCTCCTTCAAACTAAGATTGAAGAAGCCAATACAATGCCTAAAATTCATTCTTTTTTTTTGTAAATCAAAATGCCATAATAAAAAAAATCAAATTTCAAGTCTTCAAATATTTTAAATCAATTAATAGCTTAATGCTTTTTTTTACTTTGCAGTCATTCCCACCTTAAGAGATTCTTCGTCAACATTAAGCAAGGGTGCCATAGCTGGGATCATCGTAGGTGTCATTGCAGCGGCAATTACTTCTACAGCAATTTGTTCAATTCTTGTATTCAGAAGAAAAGTAAAACATGAACAAATGCTTTCAAGGAAACGAAAATGTAAGTCCTTTGAATATTTTATTATTTCGGATTTCCTAATCATTTAATTATATGAAGCATTGAGGTGTCATTTAATTTTATTATTTCCCATGAAAATATTAACTGTTTGTAAGTAAAGTGTTTAGTGCCATTTCATACTTCAAAAGACAAAAATAATGATATGAGCTTTTTATATTTGAACGTGCAGTACCTGTTTTCAGTTTCTTTAAACAATATGTCAGTCATTTGCAATCTCTGAGCATTTTTCTTTATTATCATATTGTATTTTACAGCAATAACAGCATCAAGAATCAAAATCAAAATTGATGGTGTCAAAGATTTTACTTTTAAAGAAATTTCTCAGGCTACAAACAACTTTAGCAACTCCACAATAATTGGTCAAGGAGGTTATGGGATAGTTTATAAGGGAATTCTACATGATGGAACAGAAGTTGCCGTAAAACGTGCAAAAGAAGGGTCTTTGCAAGGCTCAAAGGAATTCTATACAGAGATAGAGTTACTTTCAAGATTACATCACAGAAACCTAGTATCTTTATTTGGATATTGTGATGAAGTTGGAGAACAGGTTTGTCAATAATTTCCAATACCAACTTAAACAGTGATTTTTTTCCCAATATATATAGAAAACCAAAAAAGAGAAAAGTTACTCAAATACATGTAACTAGAAATTTATATGGGATGGCACTATGCTATAGATCTAACTAGTGGTCCTACCAAAACTATACGACCTTGACTTCTGGTCGCACTATGCAACCGCATAGTGGGAACAATGCTTCCACCAATTTGGTACGTAGATGGTCAAATGCGTTCTGGACCATAGTGTTTGTTTCCTTCTAACCAATCCTATATAAATACTAAATCAAATTGGAATTTTGAATTCAAATTTAAGTAATTGAATTCAAACAACCGTATCGAATAGAATACCGGCCGTGATGAAGTATCATCCTCCGTATTAGTGAAGCAACTCCTTTTTTTTCTTCACGTGACTGGCAATTGTCGTTTTTCGTTGTGCTCTGGTTCTCTGTTCCCTAATGATGGCATGGAGAGTTTAACCCTATTTTAAACCCAAAGGACCGCCGGCTTCGATCTTTCCACAATCCAATGAATCCACCACCTTCTTAGTTGATGTTGTTAAGCCCACGTCGCTCAACGCCATCTTTCTCTTCATGGGATCTTTGGGTAGAAGCTTCACATCCACAACAGGTGGTTCCTTAAAGGGATCTTCTTCAACAAGATGTTCGTGATCTCCTCCCGAATTTTCTTCGTCCCAAAGTTTTACTCGATGAATTCCGCCAGTAGAAACAAATCCGCAATGAAGACACATCACCGGCATTGTTTCACACTTTTACCTTTTTTGGATCGGGTGCTGATGTATTCACATCTTACATGGGCCAGAAGCCCATTTCCTATAGAGAAGGCACATTATCATCATGTTGGGAAGAGGGTATAAATGGAGACAAGAGGAGGATAATTTTGTCTTATCAAGGTAACAACCTTTCTTCTTTCTGTTCTCCTGTTCTTGTTTTCTTCTTGCTATCTGGTGGATTCCAGATCCGTTTCTATTCTTCTTGGCTTCCAACTTCTGTGGATTCAGAAGTGATTCTTCTCTCCTTGTATTATTTTGGGATATTGTGTGAAGTTCACGGAACTGTAGTCAATCTTCACAGATTGGCTACATCAGGCGCATAGGCTGCGTACTTCCAAGTTAGATCGTCACAATTTGCAAGTCGCTTGTACTTCAAATCTATGATCAGTCTTTCTTTGATTGATTTATCGTTGGGGGTGGAGGTAGAGCATCATTGTCGGCCTCGACATTAGCATTTGATTCCAGATTGTTTATGTCAATCTCATTTTCCTTGTAAAATTCTTCCTCCGTATTGTCGATTTCATCTCAAGTAGGTTGAAAATCCGAGTCTCTAGAGTTGGATGGAGAATCCATGATTTTTTAGGGTTTTGACTTTTTTGAGGTATTTTAATGTTTAAGGAGGTTTTGGATATTTTGGTGGGAATGGAGAGCATATTTTCGGTTATTCCCCGCCCCAAGACCCAACCCTAAATATTTCCCGAGGCAAAAGTCTTCCCCGGCACCGTTCCCACCGAGGTGCAGAACGGGGTGAACCGGGTCCATTCTCACCCCTGATATAGTCTAACACTTTACTAGTATATATTCTTACTATACTGATATATTCTAGTATTAACAAAAGATGTGTTATTTGCAAAAGAACAGACGAAGATAAGAACCATTTGTTTTTTTAGATGTGCTTACTCTAAACAGATATGGAATGATTGTGTCGATAAAATGGGAAACGTGATTACAAAATCATCATTTCCTAGGAGTTTTTCAAATCATTGAAGCCTTGTTTCCGGAAAAAAAAATGCTTGTTGGGCATTGCAATGATTAATATTCTAGATTGCAGTTTGGTATATCTGGAGAGAATGATCTAATAGGATACACAAGGGGAAGAAGACTCATTGGCTCATTATTAGGGACAAGATCTAAAGTGATGCCAGAGTCGTTTTCAACCCTAGCAGATTTAAAGCAAGGATGAGCTGTAGAGAAACTTTGGCACATATTCCTTGGCAGGAATAATGTTATAATTAGTTATAATCTACTTTTATCCACCACTTATAACTTATATCTAATGAAAAAACAAAATTTACTTTGCACTGACTATGCACATTTCATCTGCTTATTTGTAGATGCTAGTCTATGAGTTTATGTCAAATAGTTCCCTGCGTGATCACCTTCCAGGTAAATAGTTTAGCAATGTAACAAAATTTCTTCATAGATTTTTTTTACTGTGTAAATATTATCGACCTTCCTCAAACTTTAATATTTGTTGGTATTATGATAGCTAAATTGAAGGAACCTCTGAGTTTTTTAATGAGACTACGTATTGCATTGGGCTCAGCAAAAGGAATTCTCTATTTGCATACTGAAGTGAATCCTCCTATATTTCACCGAGATATCAAGCCAGCCAACATCTTGCTTGATGATAAGTTTACAGCCAAAGTTGCTGATTTTGGAATATCACGATTTGCACCTGAACTAGATGCTCAAGGGTTGGAATCTAGTCATATTTCAACTGTTGTAAAAGGCACACCAGTGAGTGAAATCTCCAACTGCATTTTATGAAATTAGGAATTAGATGTTTGAATTGTTTTTTTTGCATTTATATTTGTATGCTCAAGCATTCCCAATAACATGACAGTAGATTGGTGCTGAAATATCTATGGGATTGTTTATAAAACTTTTCCTCGAGATAATAATGCATCCAACAGTATAAAAACTTTCTAATTATAGAGCTATCCTTCAGCACCCACTATGGGTGGAGTGGTTGTGGCCTGTAGGAGGGGAGGGGAAAACTCGAAAAATCTGAGGTGTACCTTTATTTTTGTAGCGATATTTTTTCTTTTTATAGAAAAACAAAAAAAACTCAGTTATTTAAGTATAAGCAATGTAATTAGGAATTTAACAGCATGCTAAATTAATTACTGCCTAATCATCTCATGGTTTACTAATCCTAGTATAGTGCAATTACATTATGTACACCCCTACTATGCTAAGATACTAATCCAAATCTCTGATCAGGCCTGCCAAGGTATCAAGTAGAGGGCTTTCCTATACGGATATACCCCATCTTGTCCTTGAATTTTTCTGCATTGAACACCACTTTTGCGTCTATTTTTGGTTCTTTATCTTGATGGATAAGAATTAAATAGAGAGATTTTTAATGCTCTAATATTAAAGATCATATACCAATAATACCACTATGTGCACCCTACTCAAGGTTTAAAAACCGGTTATCCGGTTAGGTCGGTTAACCAGTGGGTAACTAATGTAGTAGTAAGCTCTGAGAACCAAGATCAGGGATGAAGAAGATCTTCAATCCACCAAGAACTTATATCTTATATCTAATGAAATAACATGCATCATGACTATGCTCTATCTAACTATTGTAGCAGGTAAGACAAAAAAATTTGGAATCCACCCACCAAGAGTAAAAACAGAGATCAAGATCTAGATGCACAAGTGGAAAAAGTAGAGAGTAAAGTAGTCAAGAGAAAATAATACCTTGGGTTGCACATAAAATAATATCGATCTCCTGAGGAATCCATTATATTTATACTCACACCAATAGTAATGGACATCCCATTTGGTGTGAGTCAAATCCTCTTAATGAGAGATGGAAATGGCCTAACCTTGGTCAAGCCATTTATGGACTAAATCAGGAGATCCATTCAGATCTTCATTAAATTCATTAAAAGAATTCTGAGGATAAATAGAATTCTGATAATAATAACATGCATCATGACTATGCTCTGCATCAGTAACCGGTAGGGGTATCCTCGTAATTTTACATTTTTGAAGATAAATATAGTATATATTAGGCTTAGTATATATCCTATCTATATAAAAAACCATGTTTAAACTTTAAATTATAATAGTAATAGTCTAATGAATAACAAATTCACAGAAAATAGTAATAGAAATTCAAACATAGTAGTGACAGAAATCCAAACAATAGTAGTAATTGATTTTTAAATTCAAACATAGTAGTAAACTTGTAATAGAAATGAAGTTTTAGTTTTCTAGATTGTAAAATAGTAGTTTTCAAGAAATTGTAGTCTTCTACATAGTCTTTAAACCTTTAAAAATTTAAAACGGATCGGGTATTCAGGTTGGATCCGACCTGAATACCACTAACCGGTCATCAGTTAGCACTAATCTACCGGTCGGCCGGTTAACCTCTTGTTAACCGGTGGTTAACCGTCGGTTTTTAAATCTTGACCCTACTCAAGGAGACATGCACATTTATCTTGATTTTGGTAAATAAAAATTTATTTAGAAAGAGGTTTACTAACCAAGTCCATGGGTATTTTACTAGTGTTTAAACTTTAGACAATTAAACCTTAAACAGTTTATATTATTTAGTTACTAACCAATGGATAGATTTATTGTTTAAACAACTCAATGTTCAATGTAGACAACTATGACCATGCCCCCCCTGTATTTTTTTTGTAACCAAGCATTGGGAAAGGATTATATCTATCTAATGCAGTCACCAATCACCATAATAAATTCTTTCGTCTATTTAATTCTATTTTCCTATAGAGAAAGAACTATGTTGGTACATTCAATGCAAATAGCATAGTAAAATACCCTGTGCACTATCTAATTCCATTTCGGTTTTTAGATATTGATTGAAATAAATTATTCTCTACTTGCAATAAATTATTCCATTTCAAATGGCATTACCAATTTTAGATGAACTTTACAGATTTATGACTCCTTGTGTTGCATTTCATCTTGCAGTGAGCTTCTTTTCATTAGTATAGTTTATGATCATTGTGATGCATGTTATACTTTTCCTGATTGTTTGCAACTGGGCTAGCATGCTTGCAATTTCTATTTTGAACATTAATGTGGCTTTCATACAGGGTTACCTTGATCCAGAATATTTCCTGACGGACACTTTAACAGATAAAAGTGATGTTTATAGCCTTGGTATTGTGTTCCTAGAGCTTTTAACAGGGTTGTTGCCTGCTTCACATGGTAGAAATATTGTTCGACAGGTAATGCATCTTAATAATCAGATAATCATTTAATTATAAATTTATATATGCCCATTTGGATGTGGTAAACATATCAAAAATATTCATTGCAACTGAATACATACGAAACATGGAAACATGTTAATTAAAAAATAAAAGAACTAATTAACCAAATATCAAAAATAGTATTAGTATATGTTAATTTAAAAACCGACGGTTAACCGGTGGTTAACCGGCGGTTAACCGGCTGACCGGTAAAAAATTCAAAACCGGTAGCCGGTTAGTTGGAGCGGGTTTGTGGGTCTAGGGGTCGGGCCTGACCCGTACCCGACCCAAATATCCGACCCATTTTTTTAAACCAAAAATTTATTTTAAGACCAAAAATATATTTTTATGTCAAAAATTTATACATTGGTCCATGAAAAGAATTATATTATTTTTAATAAAAGCTCCTCTCACTCTTAAGACTTCGTATTTGTTTTAGACAAAATGAATCTTTATTTATAGACCAACCTTCTTTGTGCTTTTTAAATTCTATCGATGTGGGACTAAAAAAGTGTAGTTAAAAATATTATAAAATATTCTTTGTGCTTTTTATGAATGTGGGACTAAATAAAGTGTACATGCATGTATTATTACTTTGTACACTTTATATCAATACATGCATGTACACTTTATAATAATACATGCAAAGTACAAAGTACTTTATTTTATAATATTTTATAATAAAAAGTACAAAGTAATAAACCATAACCCTCACTTTCACTCACACTGCTTACCCAAACCCTAGACCTCGCCTAGATAATATAAAATTAGGTGCTCGTCTAGATGATTAGGGTAAATGATTTGATAGTTTTTTTCAAATAACTTGGATGTATTTGTTTTGGATGTGTATTTTTAAGATGATGGGCAAATATTGACAGGTTTATATATATTTTATGTTGAATCATATAGTATATATATATACTATATGAACTCAGTTGAATCAGAAGATTACTCAGTTGAATCATATCCAACTACCTTGATTAAATTCCTTGACCACTAATGTTGAAAGGAAAAGGCTCTTATTACAATCTCACTAGTCTAAATTTTCTTACCTTTTCATTGTTAAAGGTTAAGAATGAATATACGTATATAGAGATTTTAACTGCTACCAGTTGTCTATCATTGATTTTGCTTTACTTGTG
>LFYR01000175.1:0-10729 GCA_001185155.1 Zostera marina | reverse complement strand
ATGTCCGCAGCGCGTTTCCGACAGGTTCCGCATCTTCTTTCTCCGAGGCTAATAAGTTTGATGATCTTCACAAATGCAATGTTGGGCATTGAATTAGGGTTCCTCTTCATCTTCACAAATGGAAGTGCGAAAAACACTTTGTCATCTAACCAAGGGTGGTATTTGATAATACAAAAGGACTTTGGGATTCGCCTCATATTTTGTTACCAAACTTCGTTTCACTTTTTATAAAAATTTGAGTTTACCCCTTCAAAAAAACACATATCCACCATCATCAGGGATGTGGTGATATGAGTCTGGTCAGGGATGTGGACGTGTCGTTATGGTTTTATGAGGTAATTAGTCTGATAATATTATGTTTGGGGTTAAGGTTGCAATATTTTAAATTTATATGGATCGGATCGATGCAATTCTAAGTTGTCAAACTGGCCCGCAGGGAAAATCCAAAAAGAAGTACGTACACCAATAGCTATCAACTCCATGGATTGTATGTGAAACATATATACCAACTACCACTATGCATTTATACGTTGTTGGTTTAATCGATCCATGACAAAAAAAATTGAATATATGAATGAAGAGTAGATGTGTTGGTACATTCTGAGAAGAATGATGAGTCCGGTAAGGAATGAGTCGACGTTGTTTCCAGAAGACCAGAGGAGATAGCGAGGAGTCGTGGGGACGGAGTGTAGAGACGATGATTGAAGAAACCCTAGGGTTAAAGATTTTGTATCTGAGTTTTGGAAAAGATAAATAAAATAATTACAACAGATCTATTTATACTAAGCTAACCTATTGGGCCTTGAGTGTGAGCCGATTTTAACTAAGGTTTTAATCTACTTAATAGATAATACAATTTATACTTTAATACTTCAATACCTCCCTCAAGCTGGAGAGTGTATATCATAAAATTCCCAGCTTGGACAACAAATTTCTGAGTGATTCCAGACTTGCTGGTTTTGTTAGGATATCTACAATTTGAGAATTGGATGTAACATGTTGTAATTTGAACAATCATGCTTGTAGATGATCACGGACTAAGTGACAATCAATCTCAATATGTTTGGTGCGTTCATGAAAAACAGAATTGGATGCTATGTGGATTGCAACCATGTTGTCTCAATGTAGTGTTGTTTCTTTTATGGGTTTTACCTGCAAATCATTCAAAAAGTAATGCAACCACATAAATTCACACATAGTTGAAGCCATTGCCATGTATTCACATTCAGCAGAAGATCTGCTTATGGTTGATTACTTTTTGGATTTCCATGCAATAGCTGATCCACCTAAGAGAATTGTATAACCTGTAACTGATCTTCTGATGTTGGGGCAGTCAGCCCAGTCTGCATCACAATATGCTTCAAGCTTTAGAGGTGCATTTCTTTTGTAATGTATTCCCTTTCCAGGAGCTCCTTTGATGTATTTTAAGATTTTCATAGCTGAATTAAAATGAGATTGTAGTGGATTTGCAATGAATTGGCTAAAGTGGCTGACAAAGAATGCAATGTCTGGCCTTGTTATTGTGAGTTATAGTAGTTTCCCAATTAGTTTTCTATAGATTGATGGGTCTCTCATTGGAGAGTCAGAGTCAAATTTTTTGAAATTATATGACATTGGGATTTTTGATGGGGAGGACCCCAGTTGACCAAAGTCATGTAGAATATCCAATGCATATTTTCTTTGTGACAAGTAAATACCTTCTTCTGATTGAGAGGCCTCAATTCCCAAAAAATATTTGAGTTTACCCAAATCTTTAATATGGAATTGATTGTGTAAATGTTCTTTTAGTTTTTGGATTTCTCCTTCATTGTCACCAGATATGATCAAGTCATTAACATATAACAATAACCATGTATAAGAGTTTTTGTTTGATTTGAAAAATAATGTGTAGAGAGTGTGATTGAGTATATCCAAAGTTTGACAATGCATTTGTGAGTTTTTCATACCAGTTTCTGTTGACATGCTTTAGACCATATAAAGATTTTTTAAGTTTGCACACTCTAGAATCATTTGATGGTAACATACCAGGGGTGTTGACATATAGATTTCTCCTGACAAGTCACCATGTAAGAATGCTTTGCTGACATCCATCTGGTATGTTGACCAGTTTTTAATGGATGCCATTGCAAGTAAAGTCCTTAATGACATTATTTTAGCTACTGGGGAGAAGATTTCTTTGTAGTCAAATCCTTCTACTTGAGTGTGGCCCTTGGCCACCAACCTAGCCTTAAGTCTTTCAATATCCTCATTTGATTTATGTTTGACTTTAAACACCTATCTAGATCCTACTATTTTTCTGTCTTTTGGTTTGGGTACCATCTCCCATGTGTCATTTAGTTCTAGGGCAAAAAGTTCTTCATTCATTGCCTTTACCCATTCAGGGCTTTGGCTTGCTTGTTGGAATAAGGATGGCTCAGTAGTTATGGATATTTTGTCTAAATAATCAGTGTGAGAGGTGGATAACCTCTTGTATGTTAGATAGTCATGCATTGGGAATGCAGTTCCTCTTGATTTTCCTTCACTAGTTGCAAAGGAACAGTAGTAGTCATCTAACCTTGTTGGTGGTCTAGTTTATCTTTTAGGGTATCTCCTAGAGTTTGTGTTAAAATCTGATGGGGAGTTATCTGCCTCTATTGGTTGATCATTGGTTTGCTCTTGAATTTCCACAATTTCAGTGGGTGTTTCAAGGGTACTTTCGTCATCAGTTTCAGGAGGTGGTGTATCACTCTCCTCTTGGTTTATGTATTTTTTAGGACTTGTTTCTGAATTTTTGTTCTCCTTAAGAGAGAAGATTCACTATAAAAAAAAGGACCTTGTATGGCGGCCTTTAGATGACGGATTTTTTCCGCCATCAATAATTCAGTTCTTTAGATGGCGGACATCCGCCATCTATTCTTCGAGTCCGCCGAGGAAAGGTTTTAGCTCGACGGCGGTTCAAATTTATTTTCGATGACGGTGTTTAGATGACGGTGTTTAGATGGCGGATTTTCGCCATCTAAACTATCCCGCCCAAAATTTCGATTCCCCCCCAATATTCAGCCCGATTACCCGATTAAATTGACTTAACATGGCAGATGTCCACCATGTTAAGTTTTAAGGGATTCGGATCCTAATATGAGTGAAGAAGATATTTTAGCAACTCTTCCGTCGTATGTCAGCAAACCTCAATTTCTGAATAAATTGAGACAACATCGATCAGAAAGAGGACATGTACGTATATATTTATTTGATATTAATAAATTTAAAACTTATTATTTTTTATAATTTCAGCAAATTTTCGAGATAAATACCGCGAACCGAGCGAATCAAATGAAACATCACGCTGGTTCAAAAGGATTAGCGCAACGACGTCATGAATTGGTAATTTATTCATAATTTATATCTAATTTATTTATATATTAATGAATTATATGAATATAGATGCAACAAGGAAGGAGTAAAGTCGAAGCTTCGTCCGAAACTTTACAAATAAATATAAGAGAAGCGATAAAGTTGTAAATCTTTTTTTTTTAATTATTTATATTTTTCTATTTTATAATTTCTATTATCATTATATCATAGTTTGATTTTTATATTCTTTAAGCTTGAAGCCACGGAATTTATCAAAAGTCAAGAAGGGAAATCTTGGGCTGAAGCAGAATCTATGACTCCAATGGTAAGTTTCATTAATTTTTTTATACATATTTTACATTTACATTTACTATTTCTTTATTTTTATAATACAACAATTAATCGAAACGACGGTCAACAAGACCTTCGGAAAAAATAAAAAGAATAGAATATTAGGAATTGGAGAAGCTGTCAGTATGGTGAGCACAACGAACGAAAGATGGACTTCTCCAAATTGGAAAGGAAAAGAGCCTATCTCCGAAAACACGACTACTAATGCAGCACCAGATGCAGTTTGGTCGGAAAAATTCAAGGATTTGGAGGTATTTTAAATATAATTCAATAATTTTATTGATTATCGAACTCATTTATGTTTTCATTTTCAGAACAAGTGTAACGAAAGTCAGAAAGGCATGTCAAAATACAAGAAGAAGTTCATTTCTATGAAATCTTACTTCAAAAAGATCACTAAAGTTTTGAAGACTTCCGATGTCGACTTGTCCAACATGCCTTCCACTTCGAAGTCCAACATACCGTCTGTATTAGAATCAGATACTTCGGATTCAGATTCAGACGACTCCATTTCTGACGAGTGTTGACTATTGTAACTTGTATTTCCTTATTCAAACTTCGAATGTTTAATGATTCTGTATTTATGTTTCTTTTTAATAAGAAACATCGATTTAATTTTCAAATTCATCTTTCGAAACATTGTATTCTCATTCAAAAAAATATAGATTCGAACGCTCTAATAGTCTGCTTTTAAAAAAAAAATTTACAAACATTGTATGGCGGATTTCCGCCATCCATACTATTTTGCTAAGGTTTAGATGGCGGACGTCCGCCATCTATAAAATTAACCGCCATCAATAAATTGGCGCCAAACTTTTTTCGCGCCACATTTTAGATGGCGTAAAATTTTTTAGTTTCCACGAAAATTTTCAGATTAGATGGCGGAAATAATAGATTTTTGATGGGAAATGAAGATGAATAATAGATGACGATCTTTAGATGGTGGTTATGGGGTTATAATGGCGGTTGTCAAGATGACGGTCTTTAGATGGCGGATTTCCGCCGACTATCACTTTAGATGGCGGAAATCCGTCATCTAAAACCGCCATACAAGGTCTTATTTCTTGTAGTGATTTTTTCATAAAATATCACATCTCTACTAACAGAGATGGTATGATTGTCTAGGTCATATGTGATGTAGCCTTTTTGGGTTGGGGATTGACTTAAGTAGACACACTTTCTTGACCTGTGAGAGAATTTGTCTTCTTTTGTGAGACATGTCACATAGCATAGACACCCAAAGGTCATTCTAAGATTCTGGAATTTTGATTAGTTTGAGTGCATCAACTCATAAGGTGAAAGATTTTGTGTTACCTTGGAGGGTAACATATTTTATGATGAATGTGGAGTGAAGTATGGAGTAGCCTCATAGTTCAATGGGTAATGAGGACTGTATTTTTAATGATCTAGCAACATTCAAAAGATGTTGATGTTTTCTTTTTCAACCACACTACACCATTCTGTTGTGGTGTATGTGGACAACTAGCTAGAGTAGTGGATAATCCCTTTGTCCTTTAGGAATTCATCCATGATTAGAGAGAAGAATTCCCCACCATTATCTGTCCTAATGGCCTTTACAGAAACATTAAATTGATTAGCAATTAAAGCATATAGATTTTTAAATATAGGAAAGCATTCAGATTTTGAGGAAATTAAAAATGTCCAAACATATGTAGAAAAATCATCCAAACAGTCAAAAAATATTTATTCCCATAAATTGTTGGAGTGTGAAAGCTCCCCCACACATCCATGTGAAGAAGGTCAAATGCATTTTTAGATCTAGATGCTTGTGTTGGGAAAGATGTTTTAGATTGTTTTGAGAAGTGACAAATATCACAATGTTTTTTAAAGTCAGAATTGCAAAAACCATAAGTAATGCATGTTGTTCAAAATATATTTAAATCTGCCACAGAGGTGTGGCCAAGTCTATTGTGCCAGATTTTTTGTTGTAATGACACCAGCAAAACAATTCTTACCACCAGTGTGTGATAAGAGATACAGTCCACTCCTCAGGTTACTCTGTCCAACTTCTTTCATCAGAACCTTGTCATAGATAAAGGCACAGGATTTAAAAAATTGAAATGAATATATATTTATCATTTTGGGGCAGCTTGCTGATTGATAGCAAGTTGACTTAAAATGATGGTATGAAATACACATCATTCAGTGTGATGGAGGGTGATATAGTGATATTTCCCTTTTGAGAGACCACTTGTTTATCACCATTAGGTAAAGATATTGTGAAAGTTTTGCATTTTTGGAGATTCTGGAAGAAGGAAATATTCCCACTCAGGTGTTCAGATACACCTGAGTCAACGATCCAATATAGATTTAAAAAGTTGTTATTAAGAACTGAATTTGCAATACCTGAGTCTTTGTACTTGGGAAAAGGCTTGGGATTGTATTTCTCTGAGTATAGAGGGAACCCATGAGGGCCAATTGGATTTTCAGAATCCTCAGTCTTCTTCTTACCTTTGTCCCATGCAGACCAGGCAGACCAATCTTCTTCAGTAGTCACACAGTTGGTTGAGCCCTGTGGTTTATTTGTGTCAGCAGTTGGAGTCACTATAGGGTTGGCTTTCTTTGTGAAAGAGGTACCCTTGGATGTAGGGTACCCATGTTGGATAATATCTGGTGTTGACCTGTTTGCCACTTTTGTAGTAAAAGGGCTCAGTTGGAGTGGAAGGTCTCTTCTTTGTATTTAGGGGTGCTGGAGCATAAGAGGGTTTTGTTGCTTGGGATGATGAGGTATTGTTATTGAAGGGCTTGTTTGTACTTGGATTTCTAGCTGAGTAGAAAACAGAAGCTTGATGACTGTTGGTGTGTTCAGAGAATTGTTGATGTGATTCCTCATGAATAACCATGGAATAAACCTTGCCAAAATCTGGTAATTTTTCCATTGAGAGAATATGGGATCTGATCTGTCTAAAATCATCTCTTAGACCCATGAGAAATTTTCGGATTTTAAGTCTGTCCTTCCTGTCAGTAACCCTGCTATTTATGTTGCAAATGCATTTTCCACAGTCACAATGAGGTGTCTTACCATATGCATCAACTTTCCTCCAAATGGTTTCCAGATTTGTGCAGAAATTTAAGACAATATCACTACCTTGTTGAATTATGACAACATCTTAACAGAGATGATAGATGTGAGTTTCATTTGACTGTCTGATTTAATCCCTGAGATCATTCCAAACCACTGAAGCATCATTAGTGTACATGATTTGGGAGACTATCTCCTTGAAGACTGAGCTCCAGATCCACTGTCTGACCACCCTATGACAGGTGGTCCAAGCCTCAAGTTCCTCTGCATCCTCATCAGCAGGCCTCTTGATTGTTCCCAAAACAAACCCTAACTTTCTCCTTGTCAGTAAAATAGTGGTCATTTCCCTACTCCAAGGGAAGGTGTTCTAACTGCCTTGTAACACATTAATAACTGACAGAGGGCCAGAGTCAAATGACTTGATGAAGTAAGGGGATGTAGGATCAAAGAGTGAACCTCTTTTTGGTCCATTTTCAACCATTTTTTGTAATCTGTTTAGATAGATAAAGTGATAAGGATGTGTAGAATCTACACTCACTAGAGTAGAGGATCAGATTTGCACTAGGTCCTAGAATCAATTTTATATTTATTTGTTTTGACTTGTTATGATTAACATTAATAAAGGATTGGATAAAATTTAACTTTAAATTTTTGGATGATTGGATTTTGATTAACAACTCATCCAGATGGGATTTGTTTGAGCGGAAGCATTTGAATTTTAAATATTAAGTTAATTTTTAGATTCTGATTTCTAACATTTATAGAGACATTGTGACCATCAGAGGCCATACTTAAATGACCCTAAGGTTCCCTACTAGAGGTCTGACTGATCACATTAATTATGATGTGGACAGCATCTGTGCATGGTTGAAATGCACAGACATGTAAATGGAACATATTAACATTCAAACACAATATGACTGAGAATAAATCAAACAGGAATAAATAGCACTCCAGTTAGTACAAATCATATATGTATTCACACATCAATCTTATCGTGTGGAATATGGCATTCATCAATAACATTACATGATTAAACTTAATGCATATGCTTAGTGTATGATGTGCATCATCTGGTAGAGCCAAGACATTCATGATTGATAGATTCGTATGGGTTAAACATGCATCATATGAAATACAATATGTATTTTGTGATGAACCCAGAAGGATCCAACATGTATCAAGAGTCATGCAGAGCATATCATAAAGCAGATCTATGAAAAACATACACGTATCCGATGATATGTAACTTAATAGACTCATCACGATTAGATAGATATAACATGACATGTAACATGCATCGCAAGATGAGACAGGAAGTATACTCTTAATGTTTTTCAGATCGAATATCATGTATTATTTTAGGGTTTACCAACGCGGTTTGAGTAGTTTCGTCTCTGACGGAGTCCGTGCGATTGAAGCTTAGTTTTGGAGGTTTCCAGAACGGTCGACGACGCAACACCTTACGCAGGCTTTGATACCATGAGAAGAATGATGAGTCCGGTAAGGTATGAGTCGACGCTGTTTCCAGAAGACCGGAGGAGATAGTGAGGAATCGCAGGGACGGAGTGTAGAGGCGACGATTGGAGAAACCCTAGGGTTTAAGATTTTGTATTTGAGTTTTGGAAAAGATAAATTATATGATTACAACAGATCTATTTACACTAAGCTAACCTATTGGGCCTTGAGTGTGAGCCGATTTTAACTAAGGATTAAATCTACTTAATAGATAATACAATTTATACTTTAATACTTCAATACATTCATCTCGATTTTCACATGTACTTAATTAAAGTGTCGAGTTTGGCTCGAATCTAGCTAGGGTTTAATAAGCTTGTTTGACTTAACGATTAATATTATCATACATATTGTCTGTATTGATATTATATTTTTCGATTTTTCTTATAAATAGATGCATGATTCCTCTTTTTATTTAGGGTTAGGGTTATTTTGAATTAAAATAAGAGTCAGATATTAGATTAGGAGATCTGACGAAAGTTGCGTAAAAATTATGCACCACTCTTTCTCTTGAGAGTTACTATGAAATGCTATTGGGTTTTGTCATGATATATATATATGTATATATATATGAACGGAAAAAATAAAAGATACAGATTCCCCCCCACATTAGGAAAATTGCCAAAAAAAACTATGTATCTGAGATAAACGACGAAACTCCAATGTCCAAAGTCAATTCAACCCTATTTTCAATTAGGTGAGAACGGGGTGGGTTGCGGATGGACGGTCCTACCCCGTGATACGTCCCGGTCCGGAAGATCGAGGTAGGTTATGTTCATTGGCTCCCTCTGTCACGGACCCAACGACAGGGGCGACTCGCCCTGGAATTATAAAAAATTAAAAATATAAACAAAAAATTAAAGCTAAAAATCTAAAATGGATAAATTTTTTACCTTAATTTTTAAAAATTAAAGAGTAAATCTAAAATAAACCTAAGAAATAAGTTTAAAAATCTAATAAATCCATAATTCTAATAATCTATATCTAATATGATCGAGACGACCCGCCTGGGTTTCGCCCTGTCTCGAGAATATGATAGAGGCAACGGGACAAAAAAATGAAAACGGAACAAAATATCTACATCAAATCCTCACCATACCTATATATATTTTTTAAAAATTCGTCATCAATAATTTATATGCCTACCGATCCAATAATCCCTCCTCTAATCCATATATATCATAATTAAATATTTAAATTACCCGCCTAATACGTCGTCGTACACGGTATCGCTGATTATTCTACAAATGCATAAAGATCAATTCAACTAATTACAACGTATACTTTTCCGGTTAAAAAATTTTGTGCTATATATAGATCTAGTGCGCACTACCAAATAACAGAAAGCACGAAGTAATTATTTAACAAACTCTGTTCTTCTATCGACAACTTTTCCCGATCTCGATCAGTCGTCAGGCTTTTTTGATTAATCATGGACGCGGCAAAGCTGATGGCCGTGTTTTCCGTCGCTCTTGCGATCATCTCAACATCGATTTTTAGCACCGTGTCGTCGCAAGAAGTCGGTAAGTAAGTGTTTCTTTGATCCTTTGATTCTTAAGTTTCTACGCTGATTCCGGGTGGCCGGAAATACAGAGGACGAGAGAGAGTTCAGTTACGTGGTAGGAGATGATCACGGACCAGAACGATGGAGCTTGATTCATCGAGAATGGGAGTTCTGCAACAATGGATTATTTCAATCGCCAATAGACATTTCCGACAAGAATGTGGAGGTTGATTGTAATCTCACTCGGCTCAGAAGAACATACCGAACGTCTCCTGCTACGTTTATCAACAGAGGACACGACGTCATGGTACGAGTCATCAATCATCATTGATCGAAATTTCATTCTAGCTAGTTAAAATGTATATCGACATTATATTAATTTGTAGCTGCAATGGGAGGGAGATGGAGCTGGAGGATTTTGGCTCAACGGGACAGAATACACACTCCATCAGTTACACTGGCATTCTCCGTCGGAACACACCTTAAATGGCAAGAGGTAAACCTTCGTAGATTCAATTTTACTAACAACACCGATAACACGAATGTATGACTCGATGCATCGATCTTTGGCAGATTTCCCGCCGAGCTTCACATGGTACATCAGACTGCAGATAACAAAACTGCGGTGGTCGGAATTATTTACAAATTTGGCAAGCCGGATACGTTTCTTGCAGAGGTCATTAATTGATCAGATCTCAATTTTATTAATAATCATCAACACGATGGATCCAAGCTAACTATTAACATGCATTTTCAGATGGAAAAGTATATAAAACATATTCACGGTGAGGAACATTCTAAATATTCTGCAGGTGAAGTGAATCCAAGACATATCAAATTAGGCAACAGGAAGTACTACAGATATATTGGCTCCTTGACCACCCCACCTTGCACCGAGGGTGTTGTGTGGACAATAATGGACAAGGTTAACTTATAATTTTTTGTTAATTAATCGGAGGATGTTGGGGGGATTAAAATTTCCC
>LFYR01000170.1:0-10803 GCA_001185155.1 Zostera marina | reverse complement strand
CGTGTCTAGGAAGGTACTCAGTTCCCTGCAGTTTTCTGTATTGTGCCCGTAATCCTTGTGGAACTTGCAATACCTGTTCCTCCTTGTTCGAGCCTCTTTTGTTGCAGGGTTTAACTCTTCTGGTTGAGGAAACCTTATTCTTCCCTTTTCTTTATTGTAGATTTCCTCTTTTGGAGTAGTGAAAACCGTAAATCCTAAGTCTTTGTACTTTGGATACCTTGATTTTCCAAACTCCTCAGATGTCTGGTAGACCTTTCCATCGTGTTTTGGTCTCCAGGATGATTCTCCTTTCTCAAACTTCTGAAATTTTCTCTTTGGTGCTTCATATGCTTTTTTATTGCTTATGGCACCTTTCTCTTTTTCTTTTTCTTTCTCATACTCTTCAGAATTTATGTATTTCTGGGCCTTTGTTAGCAGGTCCTCCATGCATTTTACATTACTGACGTTTAGCTTTATTGCCAATGGCGTGTTCATGTCTAGCCCTTTTGAGTATGCGCATATTGCGATTGTTGTGTTTAGATCGGAGATTTTCTGCATGGCTTCCGTGAATCTAGTTGTATAATTCCGAAGCGTATCTCCATTTTGCTTGATTGCAAACAGTGATTCTGTGCCGTTTCTTACTCTTGTGTTTCCACAGTGTTGGGCGACGAATTTCTTTTTTAAGTCCTCGAAACTTGTTATGCTCCCTGGCTGAAGTTCGACGAACCACCTATACGTAGGCCCTTTCAGTGTCCCTGGGAATGCTCTACATAGGATGTCATCCCTTGATGTGGCCCATTGCATTGCTCCCACAAACATATTTATGTGGTCTGCTGGGTCCATCTTCCCATCATAAATCTGCAGCCTAGGTAGCCTGAATTTTAAAGGTGCTGGTTTTACCATCAGGGATTTGTGCAGGGCATCCATGCCTACCAGCCAGTTTGGAACCTCGCCTCCTCCTTCTGTGTCTCCCGTGCTCTCTTCATGTACAGGTTTTTTGAGAAAAGGTTTGGGTTGCTCCTCTGGTTTGCGAGGTAGTGGCGCGCTGGAGTGTGCTGCTCTATGACTCGACACTTCCTGTTGCGCCCTGGCCTGTTTTGAGGTTTGAGCCTTTGAATGGTACATTAACGCTTTGGATTTTTCAATATTCTTTATTTTCTTGCTCATTTTCTCTATGGTTTCCTTCATCTTCTCCAGTTCCTCTATAGGCATCTTTACAAACCCGTGAGTGGTTTATGATGCTACAGCCCTTGGTTCCTTGCTGCTCACGGGTTTTTCCTTCTGAGGTTATTCTTCCGAAGGTTTCTCCTTTTCAGCAAGGAGTCGGATGGCCTCAGCTATTGCCTGAACCGTGATGTTCAGATTCTCCCCTCCTGCAGATACTTGGGGAGTTGCTCGGGCTCACCCTCGGGTTCAGCCTCAGGTCCCGTGGGAGTCCTTTTTTTCTTGTTGCCCTTGGGCGGTCGACCCACTGGCCTTTTAGTTTTTGAGTTACCAGGCTGTTGTTCTGGCGCCTCCTGAGAATTTGCTCCCCCTTGGGAAGTGCTCCGTGTTACCACCATCCTGGAATGTTCGACTTTTCTTGGGAAATTCCCTGAAAGTGTTCGACTTTTGCTTGGAGAAAGTCGATCTTCAAAAAAGTCGATCCCTTGTGCACTTGGAGGATCCCTTGGAAGTCGTAGCCTGAAAGCGTAGCTCCTTGAGGAATCGACTTTTTCCCTTGGAAGAAAAAAAAGTCGATCTTCTGAAAAGTCGATCCCTTGTTGGCTGATTTCCACGCAAGACTCCCTAGCTGGCGACTTGGAAAAAAGTCGATCACTTTTCTCGAAAAAGTCGAGGAGCTTTTGTCGTGAGTATCTTTGAATCACAGACGGCGCCAACTGATGAGGGTGAAACCCGACCAGTACTCCAAGACGCGCAAGCAAGCGTCAAGAGGGGAACTCCGCCGGAAATTGGACCGGAACTCCAGTACGTAGAGCTCTGCTTCGCTAGGACTTCTTCTACTCCAAATGACCTGCCTTTAATGAGTGAGGGATGCCTCCAATTTATAGGGGTTCTTATGGGGGTAATCTGGTCATTTGGGCAGTAACCGCCTAACTGCCAAACTGATCAGATTAGGTCCCGGGATCGACTTTCCAGAGATCGACTTTCTGGGGATCGACTTTCCTAGGGATCGACTTTATTCAGAAGTCGATCCCAGGGAAGTAGATCCTCAGGAAAGTCGATCTTCCTAGGATTCGACATGGGACCTCCCCGACCCTAGAATAGGTACCTTAACTCATCTTAGGCTAACCGGACTTTTAGTTGCTGGTAGGTTGTGACCAGGTTCGGGATACTGTATCACCTGGTACCTTAACTCATCTTATGCTATCCGGACTTCTAGTTGCTGGTAAGTTGTGACCGGGTTCGGGATACTGTATCACCAATTTATAATCATAAGAAGCAAAAATAAAAGATCATATTTATCAATCTGTCTTGATAAATGATTTTTAGAATTAAAAGATGGTTTCGTACCACATTTAATACTCTATAATTAAAAAAGTTGACAAATAATGAATTTATTGAAGTAATTGTTTGAATTAACTATAGATATTGATGAAATTGATTGAATAATCAATTTTAAATCCATTTATAATGATGGAAGAAGAAAGAAAAGATCATATTTAACAATCTATCTTCATAAGTGATATTTAAAATTAAAGGCCTGCTTTCATACAACATTTAATACTCTATAATCAAAAAAGAAGGCAAATAATAAATTTGTCGAAGTAATTGTTTGAATTAACTATAAATATTGATGAATTTGATTGAATAATCAATTTTAATTCCATTTATAATGAAAAGAAGTATAAATAAAAGATCATATTTAACAATCTATCTTGATAACTGATATTTATAATTTAAAGGCAGGTTGCATTTCACATTTAATACTCTATAATCAAAAAAGAAGGCTGATAATAAATTTATTGAAGTAATTGTTTGAATTAACTATAGATATTGAATAAATTGATAAAATAATCAATTTTATATCCATTTATAATGATAAGAAGCATAAATAAAAGATCATATTTATCAATCTATCTTGATAAATGATTTTTAGAATTAATAGTTGGTTTCGTACCTCATTTAATACTCTATAATTAAAAAAGTTGACAAATAATGAATTTATTAAAGTAATTGTTTGAAATAACTATAGATATCGATGAAATTGATTGAATAATCAATTTTAAATCCATTTACAATGATAAGAGGTATAAATAAAAGATCATATTTAACAATCTATTTTCATAAGTGATATTTGAAATTAAAGGCCTGCTTTCATTCCACATATAATATTCAATAATCAAAAAAGAAGGCAAATAATGAATTTATTGAAGTAATTGATTGAATTAACTATAGATATTGATCAAAATGATTAAATAATCAATTTTAAATCCATTTACAATGATAAGAGGTATAAATATAAGATCATATTTAACAATCTATCTTGATAAATGATATTTAGAATTAAAGGCAGTTTTCCTTTCACATTTAATACTTTAGAATTAAAAAAGAAGGCAAGTAATGAATTTATTGAAGTAATTGATTGAATTAACTATTGATATTGATGAAAATGAATAAATAATCAATTTTAAATCCATTTACAATGATAAGAGGTATAAATAAAAGATCATATTTAACAACCTATTTTCATAAGAGATATTTAAAATTAAAGGCCTGCTTTCATACCACATTAAATACTTTATAATCAAAAAAGAAGGCTAATAATAAATTTATAGAAATAATTGTTTGAATTACCTATAGATATTGAATAAATTGATAAAATAATCAATTTTAAATCCATTTATAATGATAAGAAGCATAAATAAAAGATCATATTTATCAATCTATCTTGATAAATGATTTTTAGAATTAAAAGTTGATTTCGTACCTCATTTAATACTCTATAATTAAAAAAGTTGACAAATAATGAATTTATTGAAGTAATTGTTTGAATTAACTATAGATATCGATGAAATTAATTGAATAATCAATTTTAAATCCATTTATAATGATGGAAGAAGAAAAAAAAGATCATATTGATCAATCTATCTTGATAAATGATATTTGGAATGAAAGGCTGGTTTTGTACCTCATTTAACACTCAATAATAAAAAAAGAAGGCAAATAATGAATTTATTGAAGTAATTGATTGAATTAACTATAGATATTGATGAAAATGAATAAATAATCAATTTTAAATCTATTTACAATGATAAGAGGTATAAATAAAAGATCATATTTAACTATCTATCTTGATAAATGATATTTAGAATTAAAGGCATGTTTCATTTGACATTTAATACTTTAGAATTAAAAAAGAAGGCAAATAATGAATTTATTGAAGTAATTGATTGAATTAACTATTGATATTGATGAAAATGAATAAATAATCAATTTTAAATCCATTTACAATAATAAGAGGTATAAATAAAATATTGTATTTAACAATCTATCTTCATAAGTGATATTTAAAATTAAAGGTCTGCTTTCATACAACATTTAATACTCTATAATAAAAAAAGAATTCAAATAATAAATTTGTCGAATTAATTGTTTGAAATAATTATAAATATTGACGAATTTGATTGAATAGTCAATTTTAAATCCATTTATAATGAAAAGAAGTATAAATAAAAGATCATATTTAACAATATATCTTGATAAATGATATTTAGAATTAAAGGCTGATTTCATTTCACATTTAATACTTTAGAATTAAAAAAGAAGCAAATAATAAATTTATTGAAGTAATTGATTGAATTAACTATTGATATTAATGAAAATGAATAAATAATCAATTTTAAATCCATTTACAATGATAAGAGCTATAAATAAAATATCATATTTAACAATCTATTTTCATAAGTGATATTTAAAATTAAAGGTCTGCTTTCATACCACATTTAAAACTCTATAATAAAAAAAGACGGCTAATAATAAATTTATTGAAGTAATTGTTTGAATTAACTATAGATATTGAATAAATTGATAAAATAATCAATTTTAAATCCATTTATAATGATAAGAAGCATAAATAAAAGATCATATTTATCAATCTATCTTGATAAATGTTTTTTGAATTAAAAGTTGGTTTAGTACCTCATTTAATACTCTATAATTAAAAAAGTTGACAAATAATGAATTTCTTGAAGTAATTGTTTGAATTAACTATAGATATCGATGAAATTGATTGAATAATCAATTTTAAATCCATTTATAATGATGAAAGAAGAAAGAAAAGATCATATTGACCAATCTATCTTGATAAATGATATTTAGAATTAAAGGCTGTTTTGTACATCATCTGTGTGTCGGACCTTGTACTATCAATAATGAATTTATTGAAGTAATTGATTGAATTAACTATAGATATTGATCAAAATGATTAAATAATCTATTTTAAATCCATTTACAATGATAAGAGGTATAAATAAAAGATCATATTTAACAATCTATCTTGATAAATGACATTTTGAATTAAAGGCAGGTTTCATTTCATATTTAACAATTTAGAATTAAAAAAGAAGGCAAATAATGAATTTATTGAAGTAATTGATTGAATTAACTATAGATATTGATGAAAATGAATAAATAATCAATTTTAAATACATTTACAATGATAAGAGGTTTAAAAAAAAGATCATATTTAACAATCTATCTTCATAAGTGATATTTAAAATTAAAGGCCTGCTTTCATACAACATTTAATACTCTATAATCAAAAAAGAAGGCAAATAATATATTTCTCGAAGTAATTGTTTGAATTAACTATTAATATTGACGAATTTGATTGAATAATCAATTTTAATTCCATTTATAATGAAAAGAAGTATAAATAAAAGATCATATTTAACAATCTATCTTGATAAATGATATTTAGAATTAAAGGCTGGTTTCATTTCACATTTAATACTTTAGAATTAAAAAAGAAACAAATAATAAATTTATTGAAGTAGTTGATTGAATTAACTATAGATATTGATGAAAATGAATAAATAATCAATTTTAAATCCATTTACAATGATAAGAGGTATAAATAAAAGATCATATTTAACAATCTATTTTCATAAGTGATATTTAAAATTAAAGGCCTGCTTTCATACCACGTTTAATACTCTATAATCAAAAAAGAAGGCTAATAATAAATTTATACAAGTAATTGTTTGAATTAACTATAGATGTTGAATAAATTGATAAAATAATCAATTTTAAATCCATTTATAATGATAAGAAGCATAAATAAAAGATCATATTTATCAATCTATCTTGATAAATGATTTTTTGAATTAAAAGTTGGTTTCGTACCTCATTTAATACTCTATAATTAAAAAAGTTGACAAATAATGAATTTATTGAAGTAATTGTTTGAATTAACTATAGATATCGATGAAATTGATTGAATAATCAATTTTAAATCCATTTATAATGATGGAAGAAGAAAGAAAAGATCATATTGATCAATCTATCTTGATAAATAATATTTAGAATGAAAGGCTTTTTTTGTACCTCATTTAATACTCAATAATCAAAAAATAAGGCAAATAATGAATTTATTGAAGTAATTGATTGAATTAACTATAGATATTGATCAAAAAGATTAAATAATCAATTTTAAATCCATTTACAATGATATAAGGTATAAATAAAAGATCATGTTTGACAATCTATCTTTATAAATGATATTTAGAATTAAAGGCAGGTTTCATTTCACATTTAGTACTTTAGAATTAAAAAAGAAGGCAAATAATGAATTTATTGAAGTAATTGATTGAATTAACTATTGATATTGATCAAAATGATTAAATAATCAATTTTAAATCCATTTACAATGATAAGAGGTATAAATAAAAGATCATATTTAACTATCTATCTTGATAAATGATATTTAGAATTAAAGGCATGTTTCATTTGACATTTAATACTTTAGAATTAAAAAAGAAGGCAAATAATGAATTTATTGAAGTAATTGATTGAATTAAATATTGATATTGATGAAAATGAATAAATAATCAATTTTAAATCCATTTACAATGATAAGAGGTATAAATAAAATATCATATTTAACAATCTATCTTCATAAGTGATATTTAAAATTAAAGGTCTGCTTTCATACAACATTTAATACTCTATAATAAAAAAAGAATTCAAATAATAAATTTGTCGAATTAATTGTTTGAATTAACTATAAATATTGACGAATTTGATTGAATAATCAATTTTAAATCCATTTATAATGAAAAGAAGTATAAATAAAAGATCATATTTAATAATCTATCTTGATAAATGATATTTAGAATTAAAGGCTGGTTTCATTTCACATTTAATACTTTTGAATTAAAAAAGAAGCAAATAATAAATTTATTAAAGTAATTGATTGAATTAACTATTGATATTAATGAAAATGAATAAATAATCAATTTTAAATCCATTTACAATGATAAGAGCTATAAATAAAATATCATATTTAACAATCTATCTTCATAAGTGATATTTAGAATTAAAGGCCTGCTTTCATACCACATTGAATACTCTATAATAAAAAAAGAAGGCTAATAATAAATATATTGAAGTAATTGTTTGAATTAACTATAGATATTGAATAAATTGATAAAATAATCAATTTTAAATCCATTTATAATGATAAGAAGCATAAATAAAAGATCATATTTATCAATCTATCTTGATAAATGATTTTTTGAATTAAAAGTTGGTTTAGTACCTCATTTAATACTCTATAATTAAAAAAGTTGACAAATAATGAATTTCTTGAAGTAATTGTTTGAATTAACTATAGATATCGATGAAATTGATTGAATAATCAATTTTAAATCCATTTATAATGATGAAAGAAGAAAGAAAAGATCATATTGACCAATCTATCTTGATAAATGATATTTAGAATTAAAGGCTGGTTTTGTACATCATTTAACACTCAATAAACAAAAAAGATGGCAAATAATTGATGGGGTGAAACCCGACCAGTACTCCAAGACGCGCAAGCAAGCGTCAAGCGGGGAACTCCGCGGGAAACCGGACCGGATCTCAAGTGTGCAGAGCTCTGCTTCGCTAGGAATCCTTCTTCTCCCAATGACTTGCCTTTAATGAGTGGGGGGTGCCCTCTATTTATAGGGGTTCTTATGGGGGCAATATGGTCATTTGGGCAGTAACCGCCTAACTGCCAAACTGACCAGATTGGGTCCCAGGATCGACTTCTAGAGATCGACTTTCTGGGTGTCGACTTTCCTGGTGATCGACTTTATTCAGAAGTCGATCCCAGGGAAGTGGATCCTCAGGAAAGTCGAACTTCCTAGGATTCGACCTGGGACCTCCCCCACCATAGAATAGATACCTTAACTCATCTTAGGCTATCCGGACTTCTAGTTGCTGGTAGGTTGTGACCGTGTTTGGGATACTGTATCACCAGTACTCCCCCCTCCTCTGCGTATTAGATACTTTGGGATACGTCTTTTAGTACTATGGTCTGTGTGTCGGACCTTGTACTATCAATAATGAATTTATTGAAGTAATTGATTGAATTAACTATAGATATTGATCAAAATGATTAAATAATCTATTTTAAATCCATTTACAATGATAAGAGGTATAAATAAAAGATCATATTTAACAATCTATCTTGATAAATGACATTTTGAATTAAAGGCAGGTTTCATTTCATATTTAATAATTTAGAATTAAAAAAGAAGGCAAATAATGAATTTATTGAAGTAATTGATTGAATTAACTATAGATATTGATCAAAAAGATTAAATAATCAATTTTAAATCCATTTACAATGATATAAGGTATAAATAAAAGATCATGTTTGACAATCTATCTTCATAAATGATATTTAGAATTAAAGGCAGGTTTCATTTCACATTTAGTACTTTAGAATTAAAAAAGAAGGCAAATAATGAATTTATTGAAGTAATTGATTGAATTAACTATTGATATTGATCAAAATGATTAAATAATCAATTTTAAATCCATTTACAATGATAAGAGGTATAAATAAAAGATCATATTTAACTATCTATCTTGATAAATGATATTTAGAATTAAAGGCATGTTTCATTTGACATTTAATACTTTAGAATTAAAAAAGAAGGCAAATAATGAATTTATTGAAGTAATTGATTGAATTAACTATTGATATTGATGAAAATGAATAAATAATCAATTTTAAATCCATTTACAATGATAAGTGGTATAAATAAAATATCATATTTAACAATCTATCTTCATAAGTGATATTTAAAATTAAAGGTCTGCTTTCATACAACATTTAATACTCTATAATAAAAAAAGAATTCAAATAATAAATTTGTCGAATTAATTGTTTGAATTAACTATAAATATTGACGAATTTGATTGAATAATCAATTTTAAATCCATTTATAATGAAAAGAAGTATAAATAAAAGATCATATTTAATAATCTATCTTGATAAATGATATTTAGAATTAAAGGCTGGTTTCATTTCACATTTAATACTTTTGAATTAAAAAAGAAGCAAATAATAAATTTATTAAAGTAATTGATTGAATTAACTATTGATATTAATGAAAATGAATAAATAATCAATTTTAAATCCATTTACAATGATAAGAGCTATAAATAAAATATCATATTTAACAATCTATCTTCATAAGTGATATTTAAAATTAAAGGCCTGCTTTCATACCACATTTAATTCTCTATAATAAAAAAAGAAGGCTAATAATAAATTTATTGAAGTAATTGTTTGAATTAACTATAGATATTGAATAAATTGATAAAATAATCAATTTTAAATCCATTTATAATGATAAGAAGCATAAATAAAAGATCATATTTATCAATCTATCTTGATAAATGATTTTTTGAATTAAAAGTTGGTTTATTACCACATTTAATACTCTATAATTAAAAAAGTTGACAAATAATGAATTTCTTGAAGTAATTGTTTGAATTAACTATAGATATCGATGAAATTGATTGAATAATCAATTTTAAATCCATTTATAATGATGAAAGAAGAAAGAAAAGATCATATTGACCAATCTATCTTGATAAATGATATTTAGAATTAAAGGCTGGTTTTGTACATCATTTAATACTCAATAATCAAAAAAGAAGGCAAATAATGAATTTATTGAAGTAATTGATTGAATTAACTATAGATATTGATCAAAATGATTAAATAATCTATTTTAAATCCATTTACAATGATAGGAGGTATAAATAAAAGATCATATTTAACAATATATCTTGATAAATGACATTTTGAATTAAAGGCAGGTTTGATTTCATATTTAATAATTTAGAATTAAAAAAGAAGGCAAATAATGAATTTATTGAAGTAATTGATTGAATTAACTATAGATATTGATGAAAATGAATAAATAATCAATTTTAAATACATTTACAATGATAAGAGGTTTAAAAAAAAGATCATATTTAACAATCTATCTTCATAAGTGATATTTAAAATTAAAGGCCTGCTTTCATACAACATTTAATACTCTATAATCAAAAAAGAAAGCAAATAATATATTTCTCGAAGTAATTGTTTGAATTAACTATTAATATTGACGAATTTGATTGAATAATCAATTTTAATTCCATTTATAATGAAAAGAAGTATAAATAAAAGATCATATTTAACAATCTATCTTGATAAATGATATTTAGAATTAAAGGCTGGTTTCATTTCACATTTAATACTTTAGAATTAAAAAAGAAGCAAATAATAAATTTATTGAAGTAATTGATTGAATTAACTATAGATATTGATGAAAA
>LFYR01000176.1:441010-526422 GCA_001185155.1 Zostera marina | reverse complement strand
CCGCGACAATATCGTTGCAGCGAATCCGGTTGAGGCGACGGTGGACGTCGATCAGCACGGCGTTAAGGCGCTGAGTCTCGGCCACGGCGACACTATTGGGAACACCAGTAGGCGACAGCAGGCACAGGGCCCAGGTCGCGTGCTGATTCTGCACTTCGCGACCGTACTCCTCAAGGATGTCTCGAGCACTCATAGCGGAAAGGAGAGAAGATGCAGAAAATAAGGTCCTCAGGCAGCCTATTTATAGAGAAGCAAAGGAGGGGCCCGGGAACCGAGGAGCTTTAATGAGAGTAGGTGGAGATCGAAAGGGGGGCGAACGGCCCCAGGCCCTCGGGCCGGCCAAGGAAGGGGGGAGTACTGTTGGTACCATAGACCGCGGACCGCGGCCCATGGACCGAACCGGACCAGCCGGCCCAGACGGACGAACGGGCGGGCGGACGGCCAGACGGACGGGCCCGACCGTACGAGCCCGCGAGGCCCAATGACAACAAGTGAAGGCTATAAATACCTCCCCTGGTTCAACTGGGGAGGGGTTGGCAATTCTAGAGAGCGAACACTTGGGAGAGTTGAGGTTGTGAGCTTACACCGACGAGCCCACACACCAACACCTATATTTATAAATTGTTAAATAGCATGTCCCGATAATGAAAAGGGACAACAACATAGATGTGATAGAATGTGTGCGCGGATGCCTTCTGGACGTGAATTGAATATGGAGCCGGCGGAATTAGCCAGCAATCCCACTTACAAGAAAGAGGACGGATTCTAGGGTTCTTCGAACTAACTGTTCCCCTAGAATCCGTTGGGAAGTGTTTAGAAGAAGAGTTTAACTGTTTAAACAGTCAGTGTGTAAATTGAATTATTTAACTCACTGTTTACAATTGTTTTATAATACAATCAGACTCATTAACAATATATCTATAACTAATAATTCTGGCCCATCATGTAGCCCAACAGATAATAAACCCAATTGTATTATTGAAACTTTTGCATATTTTATTCCAAACTTTCTTGTTATTTTTTGAGCATAACTTTTATTGAAACTTTTGCACTATTAACCTTAAGCTTCTTTGTTATGCCTCACGCTAGTCTTGGGTTATTTACCTGCTCTTGAATAGATACTTGAACAGATAATTGATTTTAAGTTCTGAAAACATGATTATATAGTTTACAGTAATTATAATGGAATTACAGTGGAATTAACTCTCTAATTCCTTTAAGATGTTCGTCCCAAAATAAATATGTAATAGTTAAAAAAAACAAAGAAATATATGCATGGGTTGTTTTATCTGTGATTTGATCCTTCTCACCCTCTAATCATCAAATTCAAAAATGATTTTTTATCATCATAAAACATATGTAACATGGTATATAGCTAGATATACTCAATGAATTGAAAATTAGAAACACTGTAATTTGCATAAGCAAATACATTAAGTCATAAGAAAAATACTGAAATACTAAATCCATGTATAAACAAACTTCTGCCAAACCTTCATACTAAACCAAACTAAACCTTTTGTGAAAAAAATCTCCATACAAACACAAACACCTCTCACTCTCAAGCTCTCTCACCATCCAGCTATGTCGGTAGGTCAACCACAGCGACCTTTCCCTATCTTCCAATTCATGTTACCATAACGACAACTCTTCACATTGTAGTCATCAAATTCGGCTATCGATTTGAATCGACTTGCTGCTTGTTAGTCCTCCCACTGCAATTCATCAAACAATTCTTCCGAACTACACCGGAACTTCGATAATTCCGGTGCACTCTTTTCACCAAAATACAACCGCTTCAATTTCATACAACCTTCACTTTAAGAAATTCCAGTGAAGATAATTTCATTTCCATTCTTTTCTCACTTTCTTGTTGCCATAAACTCTTCAGATTCTGTAACCAGCATAATACCAAATGTCTTAGCTTGGGAAATAGTACCTGTCCTTTGTTGTAATAAACTAATAATCACTGTTATCTTTCCCTATCTCGATAACTTCCAACGAAGAACAATCTCGAACATCCAAAATTTCTAAATGTATAAGGCATACAACCACATTCCATGGAAAAATAGACCTCAATGCTTGGCAATTTTTAATGGTAATTTCTTTGAAACTTTGAAAATATCCAACTGGTATGCCGATTAGAATTACAAAAGTATTCTCCATTTCATCTAGTTTACTCAAAAGAATTCCTGTTACTTTTGGCAGATTCGCAGCATCACAATCTTTATTCTCTGAAAACTTAATTAAAGCCTTCAATATTTCGCAATGGGAAATACTCAACGTTGTCAAATTGGTCTGAAAAACATTTGTCATATTCTCAAAACAACTGTAAAACAAATCGTGGGCCTTACCCCCGCTAAATTGCCTTTGATGAGGGTTAATATATTTTCCCTGATACTTAGTTCAATGTCCACAACCTCGATTGATGAAGTTCCCACTGTATAATGAGGTAATTCAGATGCCTCCTCTCCATATAAAGCCTTGTATGGAGACATTTTAATACTAGAGTGGTAGCTAGTGTTATACCACAATTCCGCCCAAGGTAATAATTGTAGCCATCTTCTAGGACTTTCATGACAATATGATCTCAAAAACATTTCCAAAGTTATGTTTACTACCTCAGACTGTACATCAGTCTCTGGATGATATGCAGATGTGAATGATAGCTTGGTGGCTGGCGCCACTCAAATTATGAAGTTCCTTCCAAAATTTAGAGGTAAGGATTTTATCTCTATCAGACACGACACGATTGATGATGGTATACCATGCAATTTAATCACATCTTTAACAAATATTTCAGCAACCTTGGCTGCATTAAAATCAGGTGGTAGTGGGCTAAAATGAGAATATTTAGACAATCTGTCCACGACTACCATTATCACTGTATTGCCCTTCACCTTAGGCAAGTCTGTTATGAAATCCATGGTAATGTCTTTCCATACTTCAGATGGAATCGGCAGAGGCATTAACAGACCAGATGGTTTCTGATTTGAAGGTTTCATTTGTTGACAAATAAGGCAATTTCTTACATACTCAGATATTCTTTTTCTCATCTTTGGCCAATAAAAACACTTAGTAATTATTTTCATGGTTCTATGAACACCAGCATGAACTCCCATCAATGCATCATGGAATTCCCATAAAACTATGTCGATAAGCATATAATCTTTTTTGATAACATATCTTCCCTTGAAATATAAATTTTTTTTTACCATATGGAAACCTTCCTGATCCAGACCTTCTTCATTCTGTTTTTTAAACTTATCTTGCATCTCAATGTTCTCTAAACATTCTTTCTGTATATCTGAAATTAGAGAATTTATTGGCTTAGATAAGGCAAGTAGTGATCCAGAAACCCCACTAGAATTACTTGAAAACAAAATTTCCTCCTCTGGCTCTTCAAATGATCTTGATAATGAGTCAGCCACAATATTCTCCTTGCCAGGTTTATAAATAATAGTGAAGCTAAACCCTAATAATTTGCATAAGAAAACTTGCTGTTCCGGGGTCTAAATAATTTGTGTAAGTAGATTTTTTAGACTCTTGTGGTCAGTCTTAATAAGAAAATGGGCTCCCAAGAGATAATGTCTCCACTTGCTAACTGCTTGTGTGATGGCAAACATTTCTTTAACATAGATTGAGGCTGCCCTCATTCTTCCCGACAGTTTGCAGCTGTAATATGAAATTGGATGCTTTTCTTGGATCAACACTGCCCCAATCCCTGTATTACAAGCGTCAGTTTCAATTATAAATTGTTTGGTGAAGTCCAGGAACCCCAAAACAGGAGTTGTAGTCATAGCTTCTTTTAATTTCTCAAAACTGATAGTAGCTCTTTCATCCCATTTAAAATAATCCTTTTTCAACAGATCAGTCATAGGGGCGTAGCCTTTAATAAATCTCCTATAGTAACCTGTGAGACCTAGAAACCCTCTCAATGTTTTAAGATTTTTAGGAGTCTTCCACTCCACCATTGCCCTGATCTTCTCTGGATCCGGATGAATATCGTCTGCAGCTATTATGTGACCCAAGAAACCCATAGAGTTTTGACCAAATGAACATTTAGATAATTTTGCTAATAGCTTGTTCTCTCTTAGAGTTTTGAAAACTACCTTGAGATGATGAATGTGTTCCTGTAGAGAAGTACTATAGACCAAGGTTTAAAAACCGGTTAACCGGTAACCGGTTCTGGCTTACCGGTTATCCGGTTAGACCGGTTAACCACCGGTTAACCAGTGGTTAACCGGTAGGGGTATTTTGGTAATTTTTTTTTAAAAACAGAAATTATTTATATACTTATATATCTATCTATTCCATGTTTATATCCATGTTTATATCCCTGTTTATATCCCTGTTTAATGGATATGTGAATGGAGGAGAGTGGAGGAGAAAAAGAATTATAAGGAAGAAGGAGGCAACGGCTAGGGTTGCAAAGAATAAGATTTAAACTTATTCTTTGAGGCTTTATTAAATGAACTTATAGGGTTTCAAATGAGGCTTTAATAAATTAAACATAATGGGCTTTATTAAATAAAGCCCATAAGTTAATTATTTATATCCGAGACGGGTAACAGGGACGGGTAACAGGGTCGGGTACGGGTCAGACCCACCCCATCGACCCATTTACCCGTCTCAACTAACCGGTGACCGGTTAGTGAAATTTTACCGGTCAGCCGGTTAACCGGCGGTTAACCGCCGGTTTTTAAACATTGCTATAGACAAGAATATCGTCAAAGAATATGATAACAAATTTTCTTAAGTACTTAGTGAACATACTATTCATAACTGACTGGAATGTAGTAGGGGCATTTGTAAGGTCAAATGGCATTACCAGAAACTCAAAATGACCTTGGTGGGTCCTGAAAGCTGTTTTTTCTAAATGGGGAGGATGCACTCTGATTTGGTGAAATCCAGATCTCAGGTCTAATTTAGAAAATATAACTGCTCCTTTTAGCTCACCCAGTAGCTCATCTACAGTCGGTATAGGAAATTTATCTTTAACAGTTAGAGCATTTAAAGCTCTATAATCCACACATAATCGATAGCCACCATCTTTCTTCTTCACTAGTAAAACAGGAGATGAATATGGACTAGTGCTAGGCTTTATGATTTGCTGATTCAGCATCTCTGTAATTAGTTTTTCTATCTCTGTTTTCTGAAATTGAGGGTACCGATAGGGTCTAACATTTACTGGATCAGAATTGGGTAGTAAATGGATATGATGGTCTCTTCTCCTTTGGGGTGGTAATCCCTCTGGAGATTCAAAAATATCACTGAATTTCTGAATTATTGGGGTGATTGCACTGCTGCCTGAATTCAGAGTTGGGGTTTCTTGCTCCTCCTCAATTTTGGTCATATAACATAGATATGCTTCTTGTGTGGAAGCTACAAGACATTTTAGTTGTCCTACAGATAATGGATCTTCAGAAATCCAAGGACATCCATCCCACAATACTGTTTTCCCATCCATCTCAAATTTCATCCATATTTTTGCAAAATCAAATGTAACTGGGGCTAGAGTTTTCAGCCCTTGAATACCAATTACCATGTTTGAGCCAGCCATAGGTAATAGAAAAATGTCCATTTTTATTGCAGTCCCTTGGATCTTAATTTCAACATCCTTACATACCTTATCGCAAATTAGTTTCTCCCCACTACCAGTTGATACCTTAAAAGATACAATGACATGTATGATTAATTTTAGGGCAGCAGCAACCTCTACCTGCATGAAATTATGGGTAGATCCAGTATCCACTAAAACACTTACACATTGACATTTTATGTACCCATTCAGCCTAATAGTGTTGGAATTTATGTGGCCCTCGAATGCATGAAAACTGATTTCAGTTGGGTCACCTTGTACTATGTCCTCTGTCACTTGCTCTGAAATTTCTTCCTCAACACCTTCCTCTTCAACCTCCCAAAAGCATGATTCATCCGCAGCCATTCTGAAAATTTTGCCCTTGCATTTATGACCTGGAGCAAATTTGTTGTCACAATTAAAACAGAGGCCCTTAGCTGTCCTCTCTTTTCTCTCTGCAGGGGTTAACCTCTTGAAAACAGGTGTGGAGGGTTTACTGAATTTAGATATTGTTTGTGTTCCTCCGGAGTCAGTCTTGTTTGTGAATGGTGTGAAAGGAACCAACTTTGCTGGTTTTGGGCTGTAAGGTTTATAATTAATACTTCCTTTGCTGCCCATCTTTCTTGATTCAACCATAAGAGATACCTCAAATGCTTCGTGAATATCAGAAGGCTTATCTCGAAGTACTTCTGTTTGTATGTCAACTTTTAGTCCTGATATATACATCTCTAGTATGAAGTAGTCGGGCAAACCCAACACTCGAGTGCATAATTCTTCAAATAATAGTTGATAATCAGCCACAGAACCCTCTTGACAAAGTTTACTTAGTTTACCACCCGGAAGTGAGTAGTGCCATGTTGTGAACTTTCTTATAACGGCATCGACGAAGTTCTTCCATGAAGAAAGCATGTTGCTGGCTTCTAACCAAGCGAACCATTTTTTTGCAATTCCTCCAAATGAAAAGAGACTATTAGTAATTTTTGTTCTTCAGGGATTTTATTAAAAATAAAATACCTTCTCACAGAAAATAGCCAACCTTCGGCATCAGTGCTATCGAACCTTGGCATATCCACCTTGATGTGCTTGGCCGGTGTATAAGAATCATCATTCATAATGCTTGCAGCATAGGGAGGTTTATCCAGATCAACTAAAGATTGGTGACCTTGTTGAGAACTGTATTGTGAACCCATTAATTTTGCTTGTTTGTTTATCATGTACTATATCCTTGTCAGGTTCCTTATTGCTTTTAATACATTCGTATATTTCAACAATTTGTTTCCCCAATTCTAGTACATTATTGTTGATTCCTGTTCTTAACTCGTTCATCTCTTTAATCTGTGACATTTGCAGATTTTGAAGCCTCATAAAATCTGGATTGGTGGTTAAATCCGTTGTACTAGTCATCCTGAAAATTAGAGTTCAAAGAAAAGTTGAAAGCACCAGTGAAACGAATCTAAAAAGATTTAGTAACGTAAGAACAAATTGACCTGTCGATTTGGGTGCCCCGATCCAAGATCTGATGACCCTGGGTGTCTGAGGCAGCAAGCGGGCGGGATCAATCCCTTAAATCAAGTCTGAGCTTTAATCTTCCTATTTGCTATTAAGCAAGGAGACCAAGTGCTTGATGCGACAGAGATAATAGAGCAGAATGCAAGAAGACTATAGAGCAGATCGCGAGAAGCTTGGAGTATCCGTGGAGGTGGAAATGTACTCAGCAGAGCTGGATGGTCTAGGGTTGCGAGAATTGTTATTTTGTTTTTAATTGATAAAGATTTGTTCAATCATTACAGCAGTTTTTATACCTAGGAAATTGTAAAAACAGAATTAAACTACTACAAGGTTCTTTTAATAAAGAAAACTTTAAAATAATTTTCATTGGGCTTATTCCTCATTATTTCCCAGGCCCATCACGTAGTCATTGAACCGGACTGGTTTAGCGGTCTATCTCCTCGGTCTGGCGCGGTTTGGCCGGTTCACTTCTCCCAACTGCAGCGAGCCATCTTCTTCTTCTTCCCCCAAATCGGAAGCTAGGGTTTCTTCAGCGATCTTCCCAATAGCGTCGACGTCTTCAGTGATCGCTTCATAATCGATCAGGTATGTATCATAAAGCCTTCAATATTTCGCAATGGGAAATACTCAACGTTGTCAAATTGGTCTGAAAAATATTTGTCATATTCTCAAAACAACTGTAAAACAAATTCTGTTTCAAGCTATTAAATCCATTGAAGTGTAATATTTCTGCTTTCTTCATCAAAACAATAATCCAATTAGAAATTGTTTCGAATGTTTCACTACTTTTTAATACCAATATCTTATTATTTAGTATATCACCATCTTCAGGAGCAAAAATATAAATATTAAAATAACAAAGGATGATTGCAAAGAATTTCAAAGATTAGAGAAAATTCAATGGTTCCTCTTTTGATGACATTGCGACTTTCTCATCAAATACCTCAACTTCAAGTGCATACAAGCGTTCAAATGATCCCAACTCATAAAATGATACAAAATTTCCATTTTTGTCAGATTTATGACATTAATTAGTTGACTCTATGATTGGGTTACACACTTACACCAAAATTAAAGATTTAAATAAAATCCAATTGGAAAGAAATTAAGAAGAAAATCTTAGAAAATAATTAAGGGAGAATTATGGAAAGAAATTACAAAGTCGAGGATATTTATTAAATTAAATCGATCCCTAATGGAGATAATCGGCTAGGATTAATTGGGCTAAAACCCAATATAAAATTTAATTAACTAATCGACTCTGAAGATTTCGCAAGTGTGAGAGGAGAGTGAGCAGAAGATTCAGAGATATATTTATTCAGAGATTAAATCAAGTAAACACAAACGCTAGCGAGAGATTGAGAAATCATAGTCTAGGGTTTATCGAGAGCCAGAGAAGGGGGAGAGTCGCGAGAGCGAGAGAGCAGTTGAAGAGTCGAGATGTGTAATTTGAGAAAAAACAAAAATGAAAAATACATTTTATACCTAGGGTTAGCAAGGTGGCCGAATTGGCCACTTGTGCTCCCATTTAATCTATGGGCCTGAGCTCGTTAACACGCCCCGTCAAGCTGGTGAATGAAGATCCGCAATTCCCAACTTGGGCATAGAGTTGAGCATGAGCTTGGTGGCCGGTTTCGTCAGCATGTCTGCTAGTTGATTTGTAGTAGAGATCTTCTGTAAAATTATATCATCTGCTTTGTATTTATCATGAATAATATGACAATCAACATCAAGATGTTTAGTGCGTTCATGGAAGACAGGATTTTTGGCAATGTGCAGAGCACTTTGGTTGTCACAAAATAAGGTAGCAGGTATTTTTGAGTGGATGCTAAGATCCATTAGTAAATTTTGTAGCCAAGTGAGTTCACAGACTGTGGTGGCCATGGCTCTGTACTCAACCTCAGCTGAGGATTTGGAAACAGTTGTCTGTTTCTTGGATCTCCAGGAGATGATGGAGTTACCTATGAGGGTGATAAAGAACCCTGTTACAGATCTCCTGGTCAGAGGGTAGGCTGCCCAATCACTGTCATAAAATGCAGAGAGGGTGAGTGATGTGTTTCTGTAGTATATTATTGATACGCTTGATCCATTGTCGGCCAAGCGAGCAAAGAAGACATCCAAGTTGGACTAGTATGACTACTAAAAGATTCACTCTCCATGCACACCATGCACGTCCACCCCATCTATTGCATTTAATATTTTAATATTATTTTATTATGATTAGGGGATATTCACAATTAACCCCCATGCAAGTTAATTTGGTAAGTAGCTATAATTTAGAATTTCCTTCCCGATTCTAGTTAATTGGCAATTAACTATAATTTAGGATATCTTTATTATTTTATTAAGATATGATTTTATTTGTAAGGCTATATAAAACCACGTTAGTATGAAATAAAGGAAATCAATCTTGAGTATTATAATTCCTTTCAATTGTAAGAGATCCGAGAAGCTCTGGTCTCCCATCCCATGGTACGAAGCGTATCAATTGGTGCTTTCAATTCGTCCAATTCACCTCCCACAATGGTAGGAAGAGGTACTCGCTCTACGCAAAACGAGATCGAGGATCTTCGAAGAAGTGTAGACGAGTCCTTACAACTTCAAGCTGCGGAGATTGCAGTCTCTAGAGGAGAGATGGCTAAGATCCAAGCGGCCTTGCAAGAGCTCCATAATAAAGACAAAGGGAAGAGTCCGGTCGAGGAAGCCGAATACAACAACTACCAACCACCAGATCGTGACATCGAGTTCTAACGAGGTCGTACCAGACATCACGGTCGTCATCAAGGTCTGATGTACTCACCGATCACCCGTCGCCGCCTTCGCAATCGGGATAATTTCGATGATAATTACACCGACGATTACGAAGAGGATGGCCATAATATTGACCCACCGAAGGCACACTTACGTTTTGACTTTCCGAGATTCGTTGGAAAGGATCCCCACGCATGGATTCACCAATGTGAGCTTTTTTTCGATTACCATCAGACACCGTCAAACAATCGTTTCCGTATGGCGTCTTTCAACTTAGACGGGGAAGCCTCTAAATGGCTGAAGTTGCAACAATCTGAGGAGCCCATCCGCGGGTGGAACAACTTTTGCTCCCTCCTTTTGGATCGTTTCGACGAGGAAAAATCCAAGAGCCCCATGAGCCAGTTCGCCCGCATCCGATAATCATCATCCATACGATGTTACATTGAGGAATTTGAAACGCTGGCTACAAGAGTGCATGGATTTTCGTCACAATTTTGCTTGGACACTTTCATCTCTGGCCTTAAACCGGAGCTTAAACGTGAAGTATTATCTTACCATCCACGCACGGCTTCGGAAGCTAAGAACCATGCCTTACTACATGAAGATAAATACGATGACCTCCGGAAGATGTTCGGACGTTCATCAACTACGGCATCAAACCGATTACACTAAGAGCCTGCCATCGGGAACGAAGTTACTTACCCCGGAAGAACAACGTCGGCGTCGTGAGGCCGGACTATGTTTCAATTGCGATGATAAATACGTGAGAGGTCACGTTTGCAAAGAAACATCTCAAATACTAATCATGGAGGTAATGCTACCGGATGATGATGAGACGGAGGAAATCAATATGGAGGTAGTCCCTAAGGAGAATGAATCTACCCCAGTAGAACTGCACTCCATCACTGGATCTTTGTCAGCACCCTCGATCCATATCGCTGGGGAGATCAAGGGACAACACGTCGACGTATTAATCGATTCGGGAGCTCATTTAAATTTCATCCATGGTAGACTCGCTCAACTCTTGGAGCTCACTGTCGATCACACTCGTAGCTTCCAAGTGATTGTCGGCAACAGAAACTCTATGGCATGTGATGGTGTTTGTCACGATGTCAATTTACTCTTGAAACTCACTACCGATTCGAGTAAATCTGCATGTAATTCCCTTCCATGGTGCGGACGTCATCCTTGGGGTTGATTGGTTGAAGGAACTCGGAGATGTCTCGTTCAACTTCAACAACCGAACTTTATCGTTCACTCACCAATACAGACAAGTGCGGCTTACCGGTGTTCAATCACGATTCCGAGATCCTTTAAACTCGTCCGAGGACGGACTCTCTTCCGAGAGGAAGGAGATTGATACGCTTGATCCATTGTCGGTCAAGCGAGCAAAGAAGACATCTAAGTTGGACTAGTATGACTATTAAAAGATTCACTCTCCATGCACACCATGCACCGTCCACCCCATCTATTGCATTTAATATTTTAATATTATTTTATTATGATTAGGGGATATTCACAATTAACTCCCATGCAAGTTAATTTGGTAAGTAGCTATAATTTAGAATTTCCTTCCCAATTCTAGTTGATTGGCAATTAGCTATAATTTAGGATATCTTTATTATTTTATTAAGATATGATTTTATTTGTAAGGCTATATAAAGCCACGTTAGCATGAAATAAAGGAAATCAATCTTGAGTATTATAATTCCTTTCAATTGTAAGAGATCCGAGAAGCTCTGGTCTCCCATCCCCTGGTACGAAGCGTATCAGTTATGCCTTGACCAGGGGATCCTTTTAGATATTTGAGTATCTTGAGTCCAGCCTCCCACTGATTTATGGAGGGTGTTGCCAGAAATTGGCTTAGTGTCTGAACAACAAAACAAATATCTGGTCTAGTTATTGTTAGGTATATCAATTTCTCAATCAGTCTTCTGTAGGGAGATGGATCCTTCATGGGTGGACTGGAGTCAGCCCTGAAGTCCAGATCATGCTTCATTGGAAGAGAGGTGAGAGAGACTCCCAAATAGCCAAATTCATGGAGAATGTCCATGGTGTATTTCCTGTGAGAGATATGTATTCCTTCATTAGAGTGACTGACCTCAATCCCTAAGAAGTATTTGAGGTTACCCAAATCCTTGATATGGAAAAGGGATCTGAGGTGATCCTTCAGAGATTCAATAGCAGCCAAGTCATCACCTGCAATAATCAAGTCATCTACATAGATCAGAATGCAAGTATAGCTGTTAGTGGTCTGAAGGTAGAACAGAGTTGATTCCACTTTGGATTGAGTATAGCCAAGGTCCAGAAGAGAGGTGGAGAGTTTATGGAACCAGTTCATGTTTGCCTGTGTAAGGCCATACAGGGACTTGGTAAGTTTACAAACCCTGGTGTCATTCTCAGAAAGGTATCCTTTGGGTGGCCTGGTGTCATGTATATCTCTTCCTCCAAATCACCATGGAGGAAGGCATTACTGACATCCATCTGAGATAGATGCCAGTTTTTAACTGATGCAATGGCATGTAATGTCCTGACAAAGACCAGTTTGGCTACATTGGAAAATGTCTCATTGTAGTCCAAACCCTCTCTCTGAGTGTATCCCTGGCTACCAACCTGGTCTTGTATCTCTCAACATCCCCATTGCTTTGATATTTTATTTTAAAAATCCACTTGGATCCCACAACTTTCCTGTCAGAGGGTTTGGGAACAAGTATTCAGGTTTTGTTTTCCTGAAGTGCCCTCAGCTCAGTGGACATAGCTTCAATCCATTTAGGTTGGGATGATGGTTCTTGGTAATTTTTGGGCTCCCTCAATCCAGAGATTGAGTCAAAAAATTTGGTGTGATTAGCTGAGAATCTTTTGCAGGATACATGTTTGGACATGGGGTGCCTGGTTCCAATGGAGGTTCCAGTGCTCTTTGTGAAGGAGCAGTAAAAGTTGTTTGTAATGTATCACTACAAAAAAAAGTAGACAGTTTGGACGAAGCATTTTTCACGGAATTTCCGTGAAAAATACTTACAATCAAAGTTAACGAAATTTTCGTGAACTTTGGTAATTTCCGTGAAAAATACTTGATATCAAATTGAACAAAAATTTTGTATCGGATTTTTAGACTATTTGTACAAATAGATAATATTACAATTATTTAATAGTTTCCCCAAATATTTTTTTTTTATCCCCTCCTATTCTATTTCACCAAATATTTTTTCAATCATATCCCCAAAATCTATTTCCCTCATTTCTCATTTCTCATTTCTCATTTCTCATTTCCCCCAATATCTTCAACACGATCTCCACTCGCCGGATTTTTCATTCCCACTTCAATCTCCACACTTTAACCCCATGTCTTTGCCACAAACCTCTCCCTTTCTGCTTCTTAAGGTTTACTCAGTCTACGCACTACATTATTTTTTTCTTTCATTCTCCATCTAGATCTGACTCAGTCGCAAATATGCTAGACATCAACCTTTTCCGCGTGGAGAAAGGCAACGATCCTGAGCTCGTCCGCGAGTCTCAACGTCGTAGATTCGCCAGTGTCGAGGTCGTTGACGAGGTCATCCATCTCAACAAAGAATGGCATCAACGTAAAATATTCATGGTCTCATATCTATTGAAATCGATCATTGTTTTTGCTTGAATCTTTGCTCCGTTTCTTTGAAACGGGTCAGTTCGAATTGGATGGACTCAGGAAGGAGTTCAACAAGATCAACAAAGGCATCGCTCAACTCAAGATTGTCAGTCTTATCTTATTTTCCAAAAATCGATTTTTTTTTTTTTAATTCGGAAATTTCGGCTGAACTTTGCGTTTTCTTTGACAAGTCTGGAAGCGATGCTGAGATGATAAAGAGTACGAATGAGAATAAGAAATTAAGAGTGGAGAAGGAATTGGAAGTCCAGGATGCAAAAGTCGCACTGGATAAGAAGCTTGAGTCTATTGGGATCTTGTTCATGACTCTGTTCCCATGAGTGACGATGAGGTAGGTAATCTTTTGTTTTCGATGATTGCCATTATTAAATATTAATTATGTGTCATGCACTAATGCAATCATGCAAAACGTTTTTTGTTTACTTTACAAATTAGGCTTATTTGTTTTTTATTTATAGGAAAACAATGCAGTTGTGCGATCATTTGGAGAAAAGAGAGTGGAGGAGAAGCTGAAAAATCATGTTGAGCTTGTCGAGTTACTGGACATTGCAGATTTGATCAAAGGTAGAGTTTATGTATTATGCTTGTTTCTTCATGCTAGATAGCTCATGTTATCATTTATTTCGTAGTGTGTCTATTTTTTTCTTGTTTGGTTTTTTATTGAATTTATGTTTTCCCCCTCATTTAGGTGCTAATATAGCTGGAGGAAGAGGTTACTATTTGAAGGGTGCTGGAGCTCGTCTCAACATGGCTCTCATACAGTTTGCTTTGGATTTCTTAGAGAGTCGAAATTACGAGGCCATCTTAACTCCATTTTTTATGAGGAAAGATATTATGGCAAAGTGTGCTCAACTCTCTCAGTTTGATGAACTATACAAAGTACTTAATCATTCTTTTCTGATTAATTTAAAATAATAATGCAGTGAATATAGTTCAATACACATTAACTAGATAATGGAATTAGTTAGATTAGCAACCCATTTTGTTTTTTATTGAAAACACTAACAAAGTTTTTTAGGTGTATGGTTACTGAATGTTTGAAACTAAATCAGGTTTTCAGTTAACTGTGTTTTTTCAGTTTCAATCAGTTTGGTTTCATGGTTTTAGATGTAAATAAATGATTTCACTTCTGGAGTCTAACTTTACTGTCTATGTTTCACCAGGTCACAGGAGAAGGAGATGATTAATATTTGATTGCTACTGCTGAACAGCCATTGTGTGCTTACCATCTTGGTGATCGACTTTATCCATCTGATGTACCCAAGAGGTGTGTGTATACAATATATTAGTTATTTCAGAATTCAAAATAAAAAACACCATGTTTATGAAATATTTATTATGTCTCAATGCAGGTATGCTGGAACGTTGACATGTTTCCGAACGGAAACTGGTTCTCATGGACGGGACACACTAGGTATTTTCCGGGTTCATGAGTTATGTATAAAATGTATGTCAATGTATGTTAATTATGTTTATGTATAAATGTATATTTTGTAGATTGATATAGTGTGTGGAAAATCCTTCTTCAGGTATTTTAAATATACTAACTAATTCTTTATTTATTCAATTTTTTTGTGAACAGAATCAGGTATTTTGAACAGAATCAGGTATTTTTTACTTGTGATGTTAATTCTTTTAAGAAACACAACTGCTTCATTTCAACAAACAAACTGAATATATTTGTCCTATATAATTATGGTTTTGAATAGTCAGACAATATTTTTTTTATATCTAATCATGTAGAAAGAAGCACTTGGTTTGGATAAAAAACAGTGCTTGAGACAGTGGAAGAAGTTGCAGAGGATTGGAAAATTGATGATATAAAGGGACTTCTTGGACGTTGCAATTTCAACGCAGACATGTTGGACAGAAAAGTTACCCTCTAAGTGGAGGGGAGAAGGTAAGTATTCAGTCCCTAAATAAAACGTTTTTACTTCTTAAATTGGTTATATGTTTTGTTCGAGAATTGAAGATAGAAGAAGATTACTGCAAAATAAAATAAATAATCCAATTCTTTGTTATTCTTGTGTTATTTTTGCAAAATTCTTAATCTCAAGTCTTGCTAAAAATTTCTAGTTTTTACTTCACTTTCTTTCTTTATAACGTTTCTGTTTATTTTGAAAATCATGATCTGTAGTTTAGTTTTGAAGGATTCTATATACTGTTATTATTTTTTATTCGGATTAACTTCATTTACAAAATATTCTAGTACAGAATTGCTAAAGATATCAGTGTTTGTTAATTTAATGAGATATATGTTTCGAACTTGATATGGAAAAATCTATCCACAATCTACAATGAAAATACGAATCTTCTTAAATTAAACAAATAGAAGTAATCTTACTATTATTTTTTCTTCCTTTTTGCAGGCACGACTTGCATTTTGCATGTTTATGGTGAAACCTTCTACTTTGCTAGTTTTAGACGAGCCAACTAACCATTTGGACATACCTTCTAAAGAGATGTTGGAGGTATGAATTATCTTTTTATTTTCTATTATTATTATGTCAACTTACATTACATCATTAATTCTATTGCTGCCTTGCTTTTAGGATTGCTTACTTCCAACATGAAGCCATTTCAGAGTACAATTGTAATGTCATTACTGTTTCTCATGATAAGTACTTTATTAGGCAAATAGTCAATAGAGTGGTCGAAATGAAAAATGACACTGTTCATGATTACGCTGGGGATTACAATGTAAGCCATACAAAACATTTGGAATGTTTGTGCTTTAATTAGACTACTAGTATATTAATACCTACCTGATTACATGTTTACATGTGCAGTATTATCTGGAGAAAAACAATGAGAAAAAAGAAGATTCATTGGACTTGGTGGAGGATCATATGTTGAGTCGAGCACTGCTTCTACAAGATTTTTAGTTGAAATGTATATAAGATGTTAATGATATTACTATGAATGTTATTTTAGATTATGAATGTTACTATGAATGTTAATGATGTTATTATGATTTATAACATATCTTGAATGTTAAATAATTTTACTCATTAATGTTGAATGAATTTAGTGAGTAATATTGAATTTTAAATGTGAATTATGAATGTTATATGATTTATTTTTACAGGAAAAATATTTACAGCAATATATATAATAAAATGCATTTTGAATTTTTTTTTGGCAAAAAAAATTTTGTAACGGAAAATCTGTTACAAATGACCACTTTATAATTTTTTCATTTTTGTTAATGATGTTACAAATACCTAAAATTTTTGTAACGGATTTTTCGTTTAATTTGAAAGTATTTGTAACGGATTTGAGTATTTGTAACGGAATTTTATCGACGACCAAAGTTAATGGAAATTTCGTTAACTTTGGTCGTCTAAACTTCCTGCTTTTTTTTTGTAGTGTATGGATCCATTTTCCCAATATTCTCTCTTGATGATCTTCTGAGAGGTGGGGGGGGTGGTGACTGAGTCACTGTTGGTGGTGATAACTGAGTCACCTTAGATCTGTTGGTGGTGATGACTGAGTCACCTCTGTAGAAGGGTTGGATGGTATTTCTTGAATGGGTGGTTGGGCCATGTGGTCATCATCACCATCAGTTGATGGGGAGTAAAGGATATGTATAACAACAGAGTTGTTATGAATCAGTTAGTGATAAGTAGAATGAATTCTTGTATAAATAAAGTACCTCAATGAATAAATGAGATAACGATTTTTGATTCAATCTAACAAACTGAGTCAGATATCATATGGTATCATACGCTAGGTAACAAATCGCGAGAAGCATCTTCCGCTGCAGCATCTTCTCCGATGACGACAAGCTCGACAGTATCGTCCGCTGCAAATCCGGCGAGACCGATGAAAGTCGTCACGAAACCCCTTAAATGCGTCGTACTCGACAAGAACAACTATTTCTCTTGGGAGGCTCAGTTCACGGCAATGCTAAGGGGCTTCGATTTGGTCGGCTATGTCAAGGGAGACGTCGCCCTATCCTCGCCGGAAACAATCCAACAGGATCAACTGATCCTGAGCTGGATTTTAACGGGAGTCTCAACGGCGATTGTCCCACAAATTGCATCCCATCGCAACTCGGCCGACGCATGGTTAGGGCTTTAGCGGCTCTACGCGTCTGGAACGCAGGCAAGGCAAATGCATTTACGGCTTCAACTCCAATCTATTCGCAAAGGCGCACAACCCATGGAGGATTACATCACCAAAATCGTGGTCATCCGAGACGCGTTGGCAGCAACAGGTGAAACCTTGAAGGAGTCCGAGGTCGTCTTGAGTGCACTCCAAGGTCTGAATGACGATTATGAATCCTTTATGACCTCTGTCACAACACGCTACGATCCAGAGTTAACATTCTCAAGGTTGGGAGAGATGTTGATTGATCAAGATTTAAGGGTGAGTTCAAGGCAAACAATGTCCATAACAGTTGAGGCCGGCGAACTGAATATAGCAACAAAAACTGATCCGCGATCCTCCAGACTCGACGTGCGCTGCCAAATTTGTCTTCGCAAGGGGCATGCCGCGATCGACTGCTACAATCGAATAAACTTGACAAAATTTCCCCCAAATCATAGTCGCACTCTATCTGCAAGTGGGCCGACTGGAAAACGAGGGTCCGTAAACACGGTTACTCATAATGTAAATGAAGGGATGACCATGTGGTACCCTGATTCAGGAGCCACATCCCACATTACCAACTCAGGTGAAAATTTCCAACATTCAAAAATATATACTGGTAGAGATTCTATTTGTACAGCAGATGGCACACCGATGTTAATTTTCAGGTCGGGACAAAGTACTATTAAAGCGAACGGGTCGACTTGCATTCTTCGTGATTTGTTGCTTGTTCCTACAGCAACGAGAAATTTAATCTCGGTAAATAAATTGTGCCTTGATAATAATATATCCATTTCATTTGATGCGCAGAGGGTTCAGGTGCACGATCTGGGTACTAAAGAAATCATACTGGAAGGAGGAATTCGTGGTGGTTTATATGAGCTGCCATTAAGCACTAAATGGAACAATGGATCTATAAATAATTGCGAGAAACTAGATCATTTCAAATGGCACTGTTGCCTTGGTCATTTAATTTAAATTCAAAATACATGTTGAGCCTTGAGAAGAAAGGAATAATAAAAACAAATTCTAAACCATTGATTGTTTGTAAATCATGTCAATTTGGGAAATCCCATGCTCAACCACATCCCACTCGCAAAACATTATATAAACCGATGGACTTGATCTTTTCAGATATTTGGGGACCATCCCCGGTAACATCATTCCAAGGGTATAATTATTAAGTCAATTTCGTAGATGCTGGGAGCAATTTTAACTGGGTATTTCCAATGACAAGGAAATCTGATATTCATAAGGTCTTTGAAAGGTTTAGAAACTGGGCAGAATGACAATGCGAAAGAAAGATTTTGGCACTTCAAACAGACAACGCAAAAGAATTTCTGAAACTGGGAAAATGTCTAGCGGAATTGGGAATTTCTCATCGTCTATCTGCACCATATTCTCATCAACAGATGGGTCTAGTAGAGCGTAGGCATCGGCATTTGATTGACACCATGGTTACTTTATTACGACACTCAAGTCTTCCAAATAGTTTCTGGGATTTCGGAGTGGTTACCGCGAGTTATTTGTACAACCGGAATCCAACACCCATCTTGAAAAACAAATCACCAATGGAGGCATTATTTCAAAAATCACCAGAGTATGATCGTCTTAAAATTTTTGGATGCTCTTGCTATCCATGTCTCCGGCCATATAGCAAGAACAAACTGGACGCAAAATCTGTACAATGTATCTTTGTAGGGTATTCAATGGCACAAAATTGTTATCTGTGCCTAGAACCAGCTACTCAGAAAGTGTTTGCTTCCAGAGATGTAGTATTCAACGAGGACGATTTTTCCCTAAATCTAAAATACTATGGGGACCAAGGAGCAAATGATACAATTATTCAAAAATTGGGGGTTACCCAACCCAATAATGATGAGGACCCGGCTCAAGACCCGGTTCCAGTTGTGGCTGACCCAACTGAAGACTCGATTCCAGTAGCCGCGGACCCGGATTCTGACTCGGTTCCAGTTTTTGCTGACCCAGTTGAAGACCCGGCTTCTGACCTGGTTCAAGTTGTTGTTGACCCGACTTCGGACCCGGTTCAAAATGTTTGCTGACCCGGCTTCGAACCCGGTTCCAATTGCAGTTGATCTGGTTTCAGACCCGACTTCGGACCCGGTTCAATCACCAACCCTCAGATCAATCTCGGATGACTTCGACACCGACGACTACATAGAAGATCATTCAGAAACTGAAAGTGAGGCACCGATATTTGAACGAATGAGAACCAGAGCATCGGATGGAATCTATAAACCCAATCCGAAATACGCTCTGGCCATTGCACCCTCTGACATTCAAACACCCAAATCGGCAAGAATCTCGATATCAGACGCAAACTGGAAAAGAGCAATGGCAAATGAATTTGAAGCTTTGCAACGAAATAATACTTGGACCTTGGTTGAACGTGAAACAGGGGACAATATTATTAATACCAAATGGGTATTTAAGGTCAAAACAACGGAGGATGGGTCGGTCGAACACTTAAAAGCAAGGCTTGTGGAAAATGGGATGAGGCAGATTTACGGATCCGACTACATGGATACGTTTAGTCCAGTCGTGTGCCCTCTGTCAATGAGATTAGTGCTATTGATTGCCGTTTCAAGAAATTGGAAAATGCATCAGATTGACATCTCAAATGCGTTCCTACACGGTGAATTAAAAGAAAGAATCGTCGTGTCACAACCATTTGGATTCATAGATCCGAGCAAGCCCGATCACGTCTGTCTCCTTCACAGATCACTCTATAGCCTGAAACAGTCACCTCGATGCTGGTTTCAGAGACTAAGAAAATTTCTCGTCGACCTAAAGTTTAAAGAATCCGCTATAGATCCCTCTTTGTTCATTCTTCAACGGGGTAATTTCATGGCTTACTTATTCGTCTATGTCGACGATATTGTCATTTCAGGGTCGGACGAATCGGAAGTCGGAAAAATATTAACACAATTAAAAGAAGAATTTCCACTAAGAATACTTAGAGATCTCAAGTTCTTCTTATGTATCCAGGTTACATATTTCAAAGACGGGATACACTTGGCTCAACCCCAATATATTGCGAACTTGTTGAATAGCTGCGGTATGGAGAATACTAAACCTTCGACAACACCGATGGCTGCAAATTTTCAGTTCACCTCCGATGAAGATTCAATAGAAAACGCACGAGAATATCGCTGCGTCATAGGATCACTACAATATATTACAATGACCAGGCCCGATATTCAAGTTGCGGTTAACATCCTTTCGCAATTTATGGCGAGCCCAAAGCCGACACACTGAACGTCAGTAAAGAGGATATTACATTACCTCTCGGGAACACAAAAGCTTGGAATTACGATATGCAAGGCAGAAGAATTTAACATAATCGCATATTGCGATTCGGACTGGGGTGGAGACAAGTCGGATAGGAAAAGTCAAACAGGGTTTTTGTATATGTAGGTGGAACTTTAGTATCATGGATTTCTCGCAAACAGAGTACTCTGGCAAGATCAAGTATAGAAGTGGAATATCGCGCAATCGCCGTAACAATCCAAGAAGTTGAAGCAGTGAGGTCAATGTTATTTGAGCTAGGAGTTTCAACACCAAAACCAATCAAAATACTCTCGGATAACTTAGGTGCAACATTTATTTCAAAGAACCCAATCGGACATTGCAAACTTAAACATGTAGCTATAGACCTACAGTTCGTAAGGGAGAAGGCAGAAAGCGGGGAAATTTCGGTAGAACATATTCCCGGGACTGACCAATGGGCAGACGCACTAACAAAACCTCTACCGGCAAAACAATTTCTAAAGTTACAAAGCAAGCTCGTCGGAATAAATCCAAGAGCTTAAGGGAGGGGGTATAAAGGATATGTATAACAACAGAGTTGTTATGAATCAGTTAGTGATAAGTAGAATGAATTCTTGTATAAATACAGTACCTCAATGAATAAATGAGATAACGATTTTTGATTCAATCTAACAAACTGAGTCAGATCTCATAGGGAGGGATTGATGGTTGGTGTTGGGAGCTTCTCAGAGTCAGTAGTGAATGGTAGTATGGATTCAAAGAATCTCACATGTCTACTCACAATGACCTTCTTTGAAGTGGTGTCATAGAGAATGAACCATTTCTGAGAGAGAGAGTTTCCCAAGTAAATGCAGGGGGTTGCCTTTGCAGAGAATTTGTTATCCCTCAAGTTAGTGCTGGTATAGCAGAGACTGCCAAATACCTTGAGTGTGGTGTACTCAGGTGGGGTGCCATGAAGTATCTCAAAGGGTGACTTGAAGTCAGTGACCTTGGAGGGCAGTCTGTTGATGAGGCAGGCTGCATGCATGGAGTATGCAGTGACCCCAGAGATGTTCAGGGACATTTGATTGGAATCTAAGTGCCCTAGCTACCTCAAGGAGGTGTCTATGTTTCCTCTGGTCCATTATCACCTCTGAAGATTTTGATGGAGACCCCATATTGGGTCTGGATCATCTTAAAGAATGTCTCCACTAAGCTAGCAGCCTCTGATTTGTGCTGCATTAGATAAACCCAGGTGGTGCAGGAGAAATCCTCCACTAGGGTTAAAAAATAGAATTTGTTCCCATGAGTGGGAACATGATACTTACCCCAAATGTTCATGTGTATGAGATCAAATAATTTAGAGGTCTTCTGCCCATGTGTGGGAAAAGGAAACTTAGTTTGTTTAGATAATTGACAAATAGAGCAATGTAAAGATTCAGATTTAACAAAAATATTTAAAGTTTTCAAAATAAAAGACATCCTCTCAGAGGAGGTATGCCCCAGTCTGCAGTGCCAATTATAAAGTTCATCTGAGTAGACATTGGTTGCAGCTGCAAGGGATGTGGAATGATTCCTCAAAATATATAGCCCTTGGCGTAGATCACCCTGACCAGTCTGTTTCCTCGAGACCTTGTCAATAATAGAACAACCAGAAGACGTACATAAAATGAATATCATTCAGATATGAAAGCTTACTAACAGATATGAGGTTAACAGTGAAGTCAGGGATGTATAGGACATCCTGCAAAGTGAGGGAGGGGGATACCAACACTGTGCCAGAGTATTCAACCCTGTGTGACTTCCCATTGGGGATTTGTACCCACTGGTCAGTGCATGAAAAGTGTGGGATCCCCACTCATGTGTTCAGAGGCACCACTATCTATGATCCATGGAAGAGTATGTGCCTGACATTTGTAGCTTGGCTTTGATGGGGTCATATGGAAGGCCTTTATAGTGAGCTACATGGTGGGAAGTGGCCACTGGAGTTCTTTGTGTGTCAGGGTCAGTGTTGGAGGAACTAGCTCTGTGGCTGCTCTCAGAAGAGTCTCTGTGCCAGGTGTTGTGAGCCCTGCTTCTCATTCCAGTGTTGTCCCTCTGGATTTTGGGGCGGCCATGAAGCTTGTAGCACCTTTCAGTGCTATGCCCATAGATGCCACAATGATCACAGAACCAGTCAGTGTTCACCCTCTTCCCAGATTTGTGAAAGATGGGCTGAGATGAGAGTGGTGGTCTTTGATGAAGAGGAATTGGTGTGACAGTGGTGGCAGAGGGTGTGGTTGGTTGGGTTTTTCTTTCCCATGGGGTCCACTGCCCCTTCTCAGATCTCCCAACCTGGAAGGCATGGAGGTTGGATGATGTAGTTTGCTGTTGCTGATGTTGTTGCTCTTCATGAATCACAGTGGAAAAGGCCTTGGCAAGAATGGGTAGAGGTTCCTGAGCAAGTATATAGCCTCTGATGTTGGTGAAGGATTCATTCAGGCCAAGTAGGAATTGACATACTTTGGCTCTGTCCTCCTTATCTTGGAGCCTCTTGGAGAGGTTACATGTGCACTTGCCACACTCACATCTAATGACATCTCCATAGGAATCAAGTTCCTGCCAGAGTCCTTTGAGTTTTGTGTGGTGGGAAGCCACACCATCATTGTTTTGATAACAATGAGCCAGTTCCTGAGTGATCTGGTAGATGTGAGTCTCATTTCCCAATTGGAACCTGTGTCTGACGTCCTCCCATATGGTGTGGGCAGAGTCACTATACATGATTGAGTTTGCAATGTCCTTGGCAACTGAGCCACATATCCAAGAGATGATGAGACCATTGTTGGTCTGCCAAGCATCAAATTCAGGAGATCTCTTGTCCAGAGGCATCTCAATTGATCCATCAATGAAACCTAGTTTCCTCTTAACAATGATTTGCATCCTGAACTCCCTGCTCCAGGAGTAGTAGTTGTTCCCACTCTCTAGCTTGTCAATAGTGGGGAATGAGGTGGTTCTATCGCTGTTCTTTAAATAATAGGGACTGGTGGGATCAAATAAGGGTCCCCCAGGTGGCTTGCTATCCGAATTGGCTATGGTACTGCAGAATAGATGTATGAATTTCAAATACAAACTAAGTAAGCATGCATCATGTCTGAGTTTTGTATATTGAGGGTAAAAATGACAGTAAATAGACTTCAGCGAGATGTGATATGTGTGGCTGTGTGCCTGAGTAACCAACCTTCTGCTTATCACGAGTGCCCTCAGAGAGGGGGGGCCTAGGCCACACTTCACAGATGTGGTTATGGAGAGAGAGGGTGTACCCCACTTCATCACGAGTGCCTGCAGAGCAGGGGGACCGGAGTCACACTTGTGTGGGGTTCCTCTCTCCCAAAGTGCAGAGTGTGGCTTCCTGGAGTGCTCAACCCTCTTCATCACGAGTGCCCTCAGAGAGGGGGGCCTAGGCCACACTTGTGAGGGTTGCCTCCAGGTTCACAAGCTGCACACAGAGTGTGTAATACACACAGCACAACATTCACACAAAAGCATAGAGTATATATAACATTCACATTGCATATAAACATTGGATAGCAGAATATAAATAGCATGCTGTAAATTGAGATAGATGTTGTAAATATTTGATTGAATACCAAATTCAAAGTTTTCACAAGAATACTTATAGTCTTAGGAATTTTAAAATCTACAAGCATTAATACTTAATTAAATTTAATCTAGATATTTAGTCTCTTAGTTTTAAGGGGCCTGCTGCTTGCTCGCCCTTCCACTGCATCAAATCTGACTATCGATTTGAATCGACTTGCTGCTTGCTCGTCATTCCACTGCAATTCATCAAACCATTCGTCCGAATTACACCAGAACATCGACAACTCCGGTGCACTCTTTTCACCAAAAAACAACCGCTTCAGTTTCATACAATCAAACACTTTAAGAGTCATCAGTGAAGATAATTCCATTTCCATTCTTTTCACACTTTCTTGTTGCCATAATAAACTCTTCAGATTCTGTAAATCGTATAAATATAAACGTTTTAGCTTGGGAAATAGTACCTGCCCTTTGTTGTAATAATCACTGTTATCTTTCCCTATCACGATAACTTCCAACGAAGAACAATTTCGAACATATAATTCTTCTAAATGCACAAGGCATACAGCCACATTCCATGGAAAAATAGACCTCAATGCTTGGCAACGCATAATGAAAATTATCGTGAGACTTTGAAAAGATCCAACTCGTATTTCGATTGGAATTATAAAAATATTTTCCATTTCATCTAGTTCTTTCAGACGAATATTCTTTACTTCTGGTAGAATCACAGCATCACAATCTTTATTCTTTGAAAACTCAATTAAAACTTTCGATGTTTTGCAACAGGAAATAAACAAATATTTGAGCGGAAACTTGATGTTATCTGAATTTTCAAGTATTTTATCTCCCAGAAATTGTTTCGACCAATTATATCCATTCAACTGTATTTCTTCTGCTTTCTTCATCAAAACTATAATCCAATTAGAAATTGATTTGGATGCTTCATTACTTTTTAATACCAATATCTTCTTATGATTTGTATCATGGTAATGAATGGGGGCAAGATGGTTATTAGAATCACTAAGGAAGATTTTAAAGAATTTCAAAGATGAAAGAAAATTCAACGGTTCCTCTTTTGATGACATTGCGAATTTCTCATCAAATACCTCAACTTCAAGTGCATACAAGCGTTCCAATGATCCCAACTCATAAAATGACACAAAATTTCCATTTCTGTCAGATTTATTCCATTGATTGAAGCTCCTAAGCAGACGTAATTGTTCTAACTTCTTTAACTTCGACAGAACATTAGGCCGTATGATGTCTATTCTAGTATTGGTGAAGTCTAACACTTTGAGATGCACAAGTTCACCAAACTCTTTAGTTAACATTGTAATTCTTGAATCCAGCAAGATAAGAACAACAAGATCTTTTTTCGATAATAAGTGATCACAAAATGATATTCTAGCCTTATGGTAATAAGAATTAGAAATCGCAAGAACACGAAGTTTCATCAGTTTCTGAAAAGATGTTGGTAATGATTTCAATCTCGTTCCCCTCATGTCTAAGATATGCAAATCACCCATCTCCTCAAAGAAATCGTCATCTATAGTTTCCAAACTATAATTATTATTTAAAAGTAGAGATTTCATCCATTTTCCATGAAATTTTGGATTGTGATCAACAACATGTCTGATGGAGTTTTCCATTAAAGAGATCCTCTTTATTGTTTCAGATTCACCTCCCATTGGCCACTTGGTCAAATCTTTGAAATTAGAGTAGAAATCTAATTTCTCATCATTTCTTGCAATAATAATAGCCACGTCCCGAACCACATCATGCATTTTGACATAAATTTCACGTCTACCTTCCACATCTAACAATAATCCCCGTGACTTTAACTTATCAATTAAAATAAGAATACGATCCAATGATGATACTCTTGCACCACAAGTTACGAATCCTTCTCCCAATCCATAATACATTAGATCATTTAATTGAATAGGATAATCTTCTGGGAACAAACTGCAGAATAAGAAACACAACTTTTGATTATGACTTTCAAGATGATCGTAACTTAGTTTCAAAGTTACGTACACTTTAGCCTCAATACCATCTAACTCCTCGAAATTATGTTCCACCATTCCTGAGAGAAAATTACTCCACATATATTCTCTCTTGTCATGCCTTAGTGTTGATGCAACAACAGAAATCGCTAATGGTAATCCGGCACACTCTTTACAAACATTTTTCGCGATTTCTCTGATTGGATTTGACTCAAAAGTACCAGAATAACTTTCGAAGAGATTCCATGATTCATTGGGATTGAGACAAGCCATGCGAATTATTGGACTAGCTTCCATGCGTTGGCAAACATCTCTATTTCTTGTCGTCAGAATAATCTTGCAACATTTATTTTCGCCATTGCCTCTTGGGATACCAATTGTGCTCAAGTCAAGTTCATTCCATATATCATCTAATATGATCAGAATACTCTCATTTTCCAACCGTTTTAAAAGTCTACTTGCTCTCTGATCAGTTTCTGATTCAATACCTTGAAAGTTCAACCCAACTCTTTCTCCGATCTGATTTTGCAATTTTTTGATATTTGGACTATCCGACACTGTGACCATTATCACGGATGCGAATCTTTTATGGGGATTATCTTCTTTAAACTCATTATTGATTTGCTGCATTAAAGTCGTCTTTCCAATCCCTCCCATCCCATGCAATCCGATAACAACAGTATTTGCATCCTTGATCGCTCTTATTATCTCAGTCTTGGTGTTTTCTACAGATTTCAATCCTTCTAAATACTTGGTGCTGAATTTTACTACTGTTTCTGGGGGAGGATTTAACTCCATGGGTAGATTGATATTAAATACATTAAGCCTCATCATTTTTTTTTCCAAATCTTTTGCTTTCTTACTGAACTTGTATCTTGAAAAATATTTCACACTCCCTTCTAAATTCAATCCTTTTAGATTATCAAGATCACCTGCATTATTTACTCTGAATTTGGTACACTGTTTTAAAAGGACCTCAACTTCATTGCTCGGTTCTTGTAAATTTTGACGACATACATCTACCCTATTTTGAATGTCATCAATCTTCGCCTCAAATAGTTCCAACTGATCTCGAAATTCTTCCATATTGTTCTTAAAATTTGTGAAGTACCTTACATGACGTATAATAGTATTTTGTGCTCGCTTTTCCAACTCCAAGACACTACTACCAATCGCAGCACCAGTAGCTGGATCCATTGAATGAACTGTAAATATATATATATTGCATGTCAAAAAAAATTCAAATTATAAAAAAAAGAACCATGTTTTAGAAATTTATGGTTGATATATATAATACCTCCATTGAACAAATTTGTAAAAAATAATCAACAAAAAAAAGATCTATAAATTAATGACATAAAAAAGGAAGTTAATGACATAAAAAATGACATAAAAAGAAAGTTAATATCGACTTACATATCGTTTGGAGCCGATCGAAAATATTTCTTCAATATATATTAATCACACGACTTAGAAATTGACCAACAGATATATATGATTGTCAATTTTATACTTTTACTTAGCGTTGTCATTCGAGTCTACCGAACCGAATAAACATGTCCGAATAAGTATTCGGTTTGGTTCGTTTAAATAAACGAGTCTACTCTTGGATTTGAGTTCGGTTCGTTTAATAACCGAACCGAATCTAACCGAATCTAACCGAATCCGAACCCGAACCGAACCGAATAGCTCGTCGAATACTGAATTTTTTTACATCATCCTAAAAATAAACATGTCCATCTGACCATCTTGAAAAATAAACAATAAAAAAATATTGTTATAGTCTATTTTCTTTTGTTGAGTCAATCCTTAGTCAATCTTTTCTTCTTGTTGATTAAAACCCAGCATTAATATACTATATTAATGAAAAATTGTAAAAATATACATAAATTATGAAATATATAATATAAATTTATAATAAAAAATTATATAATATAAATATAAAATAATAAAATATAATAAAAATGTTAAACTCGAACGTCAACCAAGATTTAGGTTCGGTTCGTTTAATTAAACGAATCTATTTCAAAGTTCGGGTTCAGTTCGTTCGGATAATTCGTCGAATATCGAACTTTTGTTGCAACGCTACTTTTACCCTCAAATCTGTTTCACGTTTATAATGAAAACGGTAATAAGAAATTTAAACCGTGATATGAAAGTATCTCATGAGATATCTAATGTGGAACATCTCATTAGAACCGTTTTATATATATATATATATATAGGAAGCATTTTCAGTGCAGTTCGCCACACCTGCGGTCATCGAAACCACAACTAGTACGACATCCGGTACACTGCACTGGAATCGGATTGGGTTCCACTATCTTCGAGGACCACTGTACGACATCGGAGGATTGGGTTCTCACTACCTTCAGCACCCATCGTTCCCATTGGCACCTATCGTGCCCATAAGAACTACATCATTGAACTACTACGGTCCTCGACGGTAGTGAGGTGTGGTACCTCACTGCCGTCGTTGGATGCCAAATATTGTCCATCCGGTGATGGGCCGCATGCATTTTCAGGTGTGGCGGTATTCTTTGTGAAATCAAAATGATAGTATGCTTGGCTATAAAAGAAAGAGAAATGAAGATCGATGAGAAGAAAGGTAGACAAGAAATAAATTCAAAATTCAAAAATATGATTAGAAATGTATTGAATGTCATATTTTTCTACAATACACAAAAATAAAAAGATATCAAGGTTACATAGTGATTGTAACAAACTAAACTTTTGAAAATTGATTACATAGTGACAGACTAATTTTTGAAAATCAAATTAAAAAGAGGTCCAAAACCCTTCCCAAATCAGATTGTTTTAATAAACTAAAATCCCAACGGATGTTCATGGGTCTACCAATTTAATATGATTTTCAATGATTTAAAAAAAGGTATGAATGAGTGTGTCCGCATGCTAGGCCTGTATATCGGTTGAATTCGAATTCAGATACGAGGATAGTATCTGGATAATCCGAATCCGTCCAAATAATATCCGGATAAGAAAATCCAAATCCGAATTAAACTCCATGTTTGGGTTGCACCCAAATTAAACATTTAAATAAAATCCAATTAGAAAGAAATTAAGAAGAGAATCTTGGGGAGTAATTAAAGGAGAATCATGGAAAGAAAATAGGAAGTCGGAGATATTTATTAAATTAAATCCCTAATGGAGATAATCGACTAGGGTTAATTGGACTAAAACCCAATTAACTAGTCTACTCCATGATTGGGTTACACCCAAAAAAAATTAGAGATTAAATTAAAATCTTATTGGGTGAAGTTTATGAAGGTTCTCCAAAGAAAGGGAAATTATCAAGGGAAAAGGCAAGCTGATCACTTAAGATACGGATTTCTCTCCTAAATTCTGTTCGGTCTAAACCATATTGGGACTGCTAGGTTTGATTTTTGGTCATGATCTGATATTTAATATATGAAATGGATGGTTCTTTTCGGTGGTTTGATTTATTGTATGACTCTAAAAGTTGTCGTTAAATTCAAATAGTTATTTGGGGAATCATACATTTATGTTATTGTTTTGGGTTAAAAATCTACATGGTAAATCGACTAAAGTTTTATTGAAAGAAAAAAAATATATCTATAGATTCAAATGCTGATTATGATTTTAAAAAGAAAAAGAAAAAAAAGAAATGTTAAATCTTGATTTGTTTCTTATGGAAATCATATATGCTCCTATTTTCTGTTTAAATCTGAAATTTGCATGTCATTAAGTTAGGATTTTAAATGTAGATTAGGCTAGAAATTTTCTGTTTCAGAGCTACTATGATGTGTCGATATGAACTCGGTTGTTTCAATTAGGTTATGGATGCCTCTCACACAAGCGATTTCCTGTTCTAGATCTAGCATGATAGGGTAACTTTAATTCACTAGTGCTTTTATAGAATCATGCACCTAATGCTCTGTTAACTTAAAGTTTATGTTGGTACCACGGCCCGTCCAACGGACCGTGGACCGAACCGACCACACTTCGGTCCGGCAGAGCGAAGGACCGTGGACCGTTGGACCCTACCGCGCGAAAGGCCTGGGCCAAGGAAGGCCAGGAAGCCAAGAGGCCCATGGAGAATCCTATAAATACCTCCCCTAGTCCAACAGGGGAGGGGGCGCTGACAACTTAAGAGAGAGAGGACCAAGTAGAGTGAGAGAGAGTTGTGTGTGTGAGCGCCCGTTTGTAAGCCCACACACCATCAGTTGTGAACCTGACGTGAACGGTACTACACACTACCCGAACGAAGGAGCGAGATGATCATTGGAAGCATCGTCCATAGGGGGAAGCCGCCTGGAGAAGGAGCAGCACACGGACTCCGAGAGAATACCGGAGAGAAGGGCTCCACCACGGGAGGCCAACGTAGACCCGACAGAGCCCTACAACTCATACCTGATATCACGTAGGCCCCGCAACGGCAAGAGAGGGAGGAGACCCAACCGGTTCCCATCCCCCGCCGAAAGAAGGGGCAGGAGAGAGCATGGAAGGCACCGTGACTCCAGGCACGCGGAAAGAAGAGACAGGCACGCGAAGAAGAACGATAGGCGGGAAAAGGCGAAACTCACTGAACTGGTCTCCGCCCTGCAGGAGAGCCAACGACAACTGCAGAAATAGGTCCTCCAACACACCAACGACCGCCACACCCTTAGAGACAGACGGAGGGGGAGGAGAAGAACTCGGGAGCAGCGCAATAGCTTTGGCGCAACACCTCCTAGCGGGCGAGTACCCCACCACGTGGAGGGCCCCAAAGACCCCCCTATATAAAGGGGACATTGACCCGGAGGACCACCTCCACGCGTTCAGAACGAACATGGAGGATAGGACCGGCCGCAAGAACATGGGGGACGCAATCGCATGGTATAGGACGCTCCCCACGGTATCAATCCATACGTACAAGGACCTCGAGAAGGTATTCAGGGCGGCTTTCTCACACCGACGGAGGAGGCCCAAGTTCAGGTCCACCCTCCTGGTAGCCAAGCAGAGGGACTTCGAAACCACGTGTGAGTAAATGGACCGCTTCACGTGCGAAGTTCAGAAGGTCGAGGGGATCCACGGGGAGACGATACTGAGACCCACTTTCTTCGCGAGAGATCTCATAAGAAAGTCCTCGAACACGTTCGTGGAGGCCATGGAAAGATACCACGGGGAATCCAACATGGAGGAGTACAAGAGCGTAAACAACACCAGAAGCCCAAGGGGATCCCGTCAAAAGGAGGGGGACAACAACAAACCAGGGCCCCAAAACCCGAGAAGGCCCCAGCGGAGAAGGGAAGCACGCCCGAGGGGGGTGGGCAACGAGAGTTCGGACCAATCCCAGCTGCAAACTAGCGCCAGGTTTTCCTCAACCTGGGAGGCGCCGAAGGCCTACTGTCAGCCAGGTCGATAAGGAAGGATATAGCCGCATTTAGAGATGCTAACCGTTACTGTGAGTACCACCAGGACTCGGGGCACACAATGGACGAGTGCCTGAACTCAACAAAAGTATTGGGCAAGATGAAACCTGCAACGGAAGCGTCGCCACCCTCGCCAAAAAGAAAGGCGGCGGTCATCCCAATGGGACACCGGGCACCGAAATAAGAACCGGCACAAGAAGTGGGAGAAATCCTAGCCATATCAGAAGGGGAAGAGTAGCAAGGCGCAAACCCTTGGGAAGGGCACCGTTACACGTCAGATGTCGATCGAACGACAGGGGAAAAATGCCCACGACTGAGCACGAGGGGGGGGAGGTCACCTTCACGGAAGAGGACATGATGGACGTGACGACTCCCCACGACGACCCGTTGGTAATAACCCCTATCTTCCGCAAGGGTGATAACACCAACGTACGCTTCCACAAGGTACTGGTTGACACGGGAGCATCCGTCGACATGCTGTATTGGAACACGTTCATCGACCTCGGCCTGCCTAGGGTGGATCTACTCCTGAACAGAACTCCCATCTGATGTTTTGGGCAGTTAGAGGTCCCAGAGGCAGGGATGATATCAGTACCAGTCACTCTGGGCCATCACACCCAAGCAAGAACCGTGGACGTCAAGTTCATGGTCGTGGACTTCACGTCGAGCTTCAATGCTATCCTGGGTCGGGCAGCACTCCATGCATTCCAAGCAGTAATGTCATCCCTCCACCAGTGTTTGAAGTTCCCAATAGAGGGGGGAGTATGTACAGTGAGGGGGTTCTAGAAGAAAGCATGAATGTGCTACTTCAACTCTGCGAGAGAGGTAATGGCCTCAGGACAGGCAAATGAAGGGCTATTGCATATGGCAAAGGACAAGCTCCCCGGACCCGAACCTACTTCGTCGACGATACCACTTCGCCTGGAGAGGGGCGATGTCCTCGTAGGAAAAGACCCCCCTCAAGAGCTGAGAGAGGGAATTGAGGATCTCCTAAGGAAGAACGAGGACCTGTTAGCGAGGGAGCTGGGAGGCATCGCCAAAGTAGCACCAGGGGCCCGACTGATCCGACAGAAAATGCGCCCGCTGATGGTGAAAAAGAGGGACGCACCAGGATTTATTCGCAAGGTACGCTATCCCGCATGGTTTTCCAACGTAGTGATGGTATGAAAGGCAGACGTGGAGTGGCGCATGTGCGTCGACTTCACGAACCTCAACAAAGATGCCCCAAGGATAGATACCTTCTTTCGTCGGTCGACCGTTTAGTAGACCAGAGTTTTGGGTGGGAACTCCTGAGCTTCATGAACGTGCACTCGGGGTACAACCAAGTGCCCATGGCCTGGGGAGACGAGGAGAAAAAGTCCTTCATCACCGAAATGGGTAGCTTCTGCTTTAAAGTGATGCAGTTCGGACAAAGGAACACGGACGCCACGTTTCAGAGACTAATGGACAAGGTCTTTGAGAAGCAAATAGGCAGAAACACGGAGGTGTACATGGATGACATACTAGTCTGGTCAAGAGAGGTGAGAACACACTTGGCCGATCTGGAGGAAACCGTCGACAACATCAGAAAGCGGGGCTAATGCTAAAGGTCAAGAAATGCGCCTTCGGGGTGAACGGAGGCCATTTCTTAGGTTTTCGGATCACCCCATAGGGCATCAAGCCAAGGAAGGAAAAGGTAGATTTCGTCACAACCATCACCTCACATACAAGCGAAGGGTGGCAAGATATCACAATGAGAGGGTGGCCGATAAAAACCTGACATCGGGGGATCTGGTCCTGAGAAACGTAAAAGTAATGGGAGTGAACAGACCAAGGGGAAACTATCGACAAGATGGGAAGGCCCGTACATGATCCTAGAAGAGGTCCTCCCCGGTATTTTTCGCTTGATGTACGAGAACGGGCAGGAGATAGAAAGAACGTGGCACGCGGATAACCTCAAGAAGTACAAACGTTAAGAGCGAGCGTCGTGTGCAGGAGCACGGGCCGTAACACCCAGATGGAAGGCCCTGTTGGTTCTTCCCTTCTATTATTTTGTTGTGTACTATTTCCCTCAAATCAATCTAAGTTACCCCACATACGACCTGCGTAAGAAACGAAAGAACGAGCAAGGGCCCGCCGCTCGGGCACCCAGATGGCAGCGGGTCGAGAGACTAAGTATGCAGCCACCCGGCATCTTTAGGCTACCCGAAAGTCGGAAAATGAATGGAAACAACAAAGGGCCCATCGCCAAAGACGTTCAAATGCGCCCGAGGTCGAACAACCACGTAGGGACACTCGATTCGTCCAGGCCGCCCTGAAACAAGCAAAAAGTAAGAACGTGAAAGCGATAAATATGCAAAACAGGAAGTAAGAAATAAGTTGTCAATGGCAATAACAAGTTACAAGTCAAGACAAAGGCAACGACACTAAGGGGGAGCGGTATAATCAGGGAAATCTGCTTCTAGGTTTTCCTCGTCGTTGTCGTCGCATCTATGGGAGAATGGTAAGGAGGGGGGCCGACCACCTCCTTCCACTGTTCCCACTCTAGCTGAGGAACAATAACTTCTAAGAAGGGCGGGCTGGCAAGGTTGTATATTGTGCCCGTGCGCAACACCCTTCCAGAACCCAACGTGTTCGGTAACCCGGCACTGGCGCTCAGATTCTTCCATAGTCTCGGCAAGACACTCCTTAAACTCGGAGAGGAGTTCGGCCATGATGCAATCACGGCCAGCATTGACTAGAGCCTCATTTTCCTCAGCTACCTGAATACGAATTTGTTCGACAGCAGCAACAACCTCTCTCGCCTCACCTAGCTGCACCCGGTATGTCTCAACGTCCCTAGAAGCATCTGCAACCACCCGGTCACAATCCCCGAGAGCGGTCGAAACTTCCTTCGTCAGATGGGCGACTTGATCGCGCGGCCTCTCCACTACTCAGTCTGGTCCAGGTCCCGCAAAAAACAAACCCTCGCAAGAACGGCGTTGTGGAGGGTATCATGGTAAATATCACGGTCGAGATCCATAAGATCATGGGCGAACAAGTCCAGTCTGCCTCTCTCTTCAGCCAGAGCTCGAGACAGAAGTAACCCTCGCGGAGTATCCCAGCAATACGAGGGACAGAGGTAGATGGATTAACCAAAGCGACACTGCCAGGGAACTCGTCCGAAACAAGGGAGGCATCAAGCGAACTGTGGAAATTATGCCCATCCAGGCCCTCGGGCAGTGCGGGAAGTTCGTCAAGCCCATCAATCTCACCTTGGTCGGGCTTCTCTGCTTCGCCCGAAGGGGAGTCAGAAGACTTCTTATCAGCAACCATTTTCCTCTTCTCTTTTCGCTTCTCAGACCTCACGTTAAGAAGGAAAATCTCGGGACTGACCTCGGACTGATCCGGGCAAGCAGGCGACACGTCGAAGTTGTCCATAACATTATGGAAAATAACGTTGGTCTCCTCGGTAGTCAGGGAGGACCACTTTCTCTTCCTCTTAAAAGGCCCGCTGAGCTTCTAGTCCATGTGAGGATCCAACTTCATATGCTCTTTGAGAGACCAGGCCTCCCTAGATCACGGAAGTCTAAGGCCCCCCGACGAAAGACCTCGATAAGCACATCGTTCGCGCACGTCTTCGAAAGCTTCAACCCGTCAAGGGGGACAATAGTCGTACGACTCTTCAATGTATGAAGAGGAGCTTAGTGAGAAGGAGAAGGGTAGTCGAGGTCGATCGGACCCAAAATATTATGTGGCACGAAGAAGAAACGATCCCTCCAGTTGTGGGCGCGATCGACGAGGTGGTTGATCAGCGGCAGCCTTGTACAGCCAGAAATCACCATGTGTTTCTGATCTGTATTCATCAGCAGTATATGATACCAGATCCTGAACACGAGCACGGAAGCCTCGATCCTGCACTCTCGGCAAAGGAGGTAAGGCGTCCGGCAGAAAATGCGAGAGCATCAACCGACAATGACGAACCACGTCTTGTAAAAACGGAGAGAGTGGCTGCTTCAGACCAGCATCAACATAAGGCTTATATAGAGTAACCATGCTGAACAGCAGATGAGAGGCGAGACGATCCCTAGCCTCCTCGAACTGGGGAGTGGTCTTATAAGTATACATCCGCGCCAGCGAGTCGCGGATGGCCGACCAGGTGGCTTGGAAACGAGGATTATTGACATCCAGCGTAGGAGTAAACAGCACCGACAAGGCGGCCTGAGCTTCGGAGGATGACGAACTGGCGTTTGTCTAGCAATTGTCCTCAGCCCATTGTAGCTGCAGTCTTTTAATCTCTTCCAGATCTTCTTTAACACACTTATGTACCTTATCAGCACCAAAATCCGGGTACAAAATAGGCCCTTCTCAGATAAAGAACTTCCAGACAGAAACCCGGAAGTAACATTGGAACCATACGCCTATATAAAAAAGGAACCACCATTGAAAACAGGGATGACCTGAAAAGAGGTATCACATGCCTCGTCTTTGGACCTCTCGGTCCGACTTTTCTAAAGGAAGGCTTTAGAAAGCTTAATCCTTGTTGGAGGACATGTTAGCAAGAAGCTACGAGAAACAAAGAAGTAGAGGTTAAAAGCAATTCTAAGAAAGCTCTCAAAAGAAGTCCATGGAACACTTCAAAAGATGTCGAACAAAGAAGCCAATAGTAAGAAGTCAAACCCATCCTCTTAAAGGGAGGATTCGACATTTCTTATATTAGTAAGAAGTCAACATTCGAACCCATAGTTTGAAAGTCACGGCGCGAGATTCCAACAGTGGTCAATGGTCAAAGGCTCGACATTTGAAAATATGGCTCGACATCAGAACCTGGAGGTTGAAAGTCACGGCGAGATTCCAACATCGGTCGATGGTCGAAGACTCGACGTTTGAAAATATGGCTCGACATCTTGACTCAGAGGCTGAAAGTCACAACGCGAGATTTTAACAGCGGTCGATGTGCGAAGGCTCGACATTTTTAAAAATGTGGCTCGACATCTGGACCTTACGTTTGAAAATCACGGCACGAGATTTTAACAGCAGTCGATGTACGAAGGCTCGACATTTCAAGAATGTGGCTCGACATCTGGACTTTACATTTGAAAAGTACAGCGCAAGATTTTAACATCGGTCGATGTGCGAAGGCTCGACATTTCAAGAATGTGGCTCGACACCTGGACCTTGCGTTTGAAAATCACGGCGTGAGATTTTAGTAGCGTTAGATGCTCAAAGGCTCGACATCTGAAGAATAGGGCTCAATATATGAACCTCACATTTGAAAATTACGGCGCGGGGTTTTGACATCGGCCGATGTGCGAAGGCTCGATATTTTGAAAAATGCAGCTCGACATCTGGACCTTGTGTTTGAAAATCACGACGTGAGATTTTGACAGCGTCAACGTCCGAGGCCCTATATTTCAGAAACATGGCCCGACATTCGAACCTTGTATTTGAAAACCACAGCGCGAGATCTCGATGGCATCAAGGCACGAAGGCTCGACATTTTACAAATATGTCTCGATATTTCAACCAAGGAGTAAAGAGAAGAACTCGACATTCCTTAATATGGTCAACATTTTAAAAAAACACATCAATACAAGTCCCTAGTTAAAATTGATACGATGGCGAAGCCGCCTAGGAACATCGACCATAGGAGATCTAGCACGATGGGAGCACCTCCGACGATGACCACGTCTCGCAGCCACGACAGGTTCTCCAAGAGAAAGATCTCCGACAGACCACTCCGCAAACAAAGTTTCCTGAGCAGCAACAGCAACGCTCTGCCGCTCTAAAATAGTCTGACGAAGAGCGGGCAGATCCAAGGCAGATGCCCGTGGGTCAAGTAAACCCAAAATTTTGGTAAGCTCCTTGTTCTCTTCCTATACAAAGTCAGCAAAGAGACTCACTAGACGAGCCATGTCTGAGAAGAGTGGAGGAGCTAGACACGTATTTATATGGGTCAAGAAAAACAAGAAGTCTACAAGATTAGGTTGAACCCAAGAAGTCAATCAGAGTAAGTCGAACTCAAAAAGTCGACCAGGGAAGTCGAACCCATGAAGTCGAGCAGAAAAATCACGCAATAAGTCGACCCCTTCTCAAAAAAGGACGGACATGAATAGTCACCAAGTCAGGGGGTGTAAAAAATACCTCTGAACTCACCACCGGAGGGGTGTGAAAAGAAATACCTCTTAATGATCACCAAGTCAGGGGGTGTACGAGAAATACTCCTGGAGTTTCACCAAGTCAGGGGATGTACTAGAAGTACTCCTGAAAATACGAAATTTCACCGAGACAGGGGGTGCACGAGAAATACCTCTTGATTGTTGGTGAGACATGCCTGATTACGTCAGTCACTCCCAGCAACGCCCTTCAACAAGGACTAGGGTTCCGTCGCATTATGCCGGACCCCCGGAAGGCTTCCACGGTGCGGAACAAGTGTCTACGTCAAGTAATCAAGGCAACACCTGGGAATCGCCGACTGGGACTACCAAGTCGCCGATTCCAGGGGTGTATCGCCGACTCCAAACAGGGCACTCGGGTCTGGTAGACCGAGGACCTGACCTCAAGGGAGTCGGCGACTCCACCTCTGAATCGGCGACTCCCAGGAGTTACTTGAGTGGGCCCACGTCATTATGACACCCTTAATTGGGTACCATAATGGGGTGGGCCCCACTCTAATGAATGGGGAAACGCCTCCAGGTCCCTATAAAAGGGATCCTAGGGGTGTCCTCCACTCCCATGATCTCTTGACCAACCACACTCCACACTAGAGCAACCAAGGAGCCCGAATCGCCTACTCCCCAAGTGAGTCGCCGTTTCCCCTCCTTTTCTGCAGGTGTTTGACGTAGAGCGCTCGTCGTGGACTCCAAAGCCTCCGGCCCTTCTCGCAACCCCGCGAGCCCACTGGTAGCATATTCCATGCTTCATCAATTGTCAACAAGTCAGGGGGTGTACGAAAAATACCTCTGGAATTTCACCAAATCAAGGGGGTGTACGAGAAGTACTCCTGAAAATACGAAATTTCACCGAGACAGGGGGTGTACGAGAAGTACTCCTGGAGTTTCACCAAGTCAGGGGGGTGTACGAGAAATACCTCTAAATTATCACCTATCAAGGAGGCAAAAGATAAAGGGCAAAGGATCCGACCAAGGCTCGGTTACGCGCTCAAGCGGATAGCGTTCTGATGAAGTACGGAATCTGCTACCAGGCGCTCGCGGTGGTGCGAGGTGATGCCGGAGGCTTTGGAGTCCACGACGTGCACTCTACGTCAAATCCTGCAGGGAGGGGAGTCGGCGATTCCTCTCCGTGAATGCTCTAGTGTGGTTGGAACTTCTCATCTGCCTTGGACTGACTCCTTTGGACCCCTTTTATAGGGTCCTCGGGGGCGCAGTTCGCGGCGGGCATCGCGCCCGTCCATAATGGCGCCCATTAATGGCGCGGGCTGGCAACAAGTAACGCCCGCGAAACGGAGATTCTGGTGGGAATCGCCTACTCAGGTGGGAATCGCTACTCGGCTATTCGCCACTGAAATCGACAATTCACGGGGTTAACTTGAGGATTTGACGATGACCCTTGTTCCGCAATCGTGGAGCCCTCTGGGGGTCCGGCATAAAGCGACGGAGCCCTAGTCCTTGTTGAAGGGCGTTGTTGGGAGTGACTGACGTAATCAGGCATGTCTCACCACGTTTAAAGGATCAGAAATAGGTTCGCACAGAGAGCGGCTCGCTTCCTTCGGTTGCTCGAAAATATAAGTTGTGCATCAAACCCTAAGAGTACGAAAACGGGTTTTCTGTTGCTACGTAGGGGGGGGACCTTGGTGATACTATGGCAGGGATCCCCACCACGACGAGTAAAGGAGGGGGGAATACTGGTGATGTAGGATCTAACGCTCAGATCGCATCAACAAGACCAGGAAGCAGTCCTTCAGGAAACCTAGTACGTATCGAAGGGGGGGAGTAATGGTAATACAGTATCCGAGACTTGATCACGACACCAGAGATAGCCCAGAATGGATGGTGAATACCTGTATAGGCAATGGGACGCCCTAGTCGACTTTATGAGGAAGTCGACCCCTGTAGGTCAACTTTCCCAGGTCGACCTGGGTGAAAGTCGACTCCTGGGAAGTCGAGCTCATAAAGTCGACCTGGGCCAGATCTGGGCAGTTAAGCAGTTATAACCCTAATGACCAGATTACCCCCATGAGGACCCTATAAATAGAGGTCACTGCCATTCATTCGGGTGGGTTGATTCGAGTGAGAAAGAAACCCTGCCAGAGTGAGCCTGAGCGACTGAGGTATCCGAGCTGTTTCCGGCGAAGTTCCTGGCCCAACGCTTGTTCAAAGCGTCGTCCAAGCACCGATCAGGTTCCACCCTTATCAAAAATGACTTAATTAAGATTCTTTGTAAGCATGTATATTGGTCGGATTCGGCTCGGATACCCAGGTATCTGAATCTAGATAATATCTGGATAATCCGAATCCGACCGAATAAAATCCGAATAGGCAAATCCGAATCCAGATAAATTACCGAATATCTGGATAATCCGAATCCGGATAACTTTTTATAAAAAATTTAAAATAAAATTATAAAAATATGAAATCATCATTAATAAAGTTAATTAATAGTCAATTAATCACCCTAAAATCCAGATATCCAGAACTACCAGAAGTCAAATTATATTTACTCGAATATCCGAATCCGAAATTTTTAAACGAATTCTGATGAAGCACGAAATCTGCTACCAGGGGGCTCGCGAGGTTGCGAGATGAGCCAGAGGCTTTGGAGTCCACGAAGCACACTCTACGTCAAATACCTGTAGAGAGAAGGGGAATCGGCGACTCGGATGTGGGAGTCGGCGATTCGGGCTCCTAGATGTGCTCTGGTTGGAGTGTGTGTCAAGTGTGAGTGGAGATGAGATGATGAGAATGAGGACCCCCCAAGGGCTCCTTATATAAGGTCCTTGGGGCGTTTCCCATTCATTGTCCGTGGGACCCACGCCATTATGGTGCCCTATTGAAGGTGCCATAATGGCGCAGGCCAAGTCAAGTAACGGCTGGGAGTCGGCAACTCAGAGTGGGACCATCGATTCCCCATGAGCCAGGTTGGCAGTCTACCAGAACTGGCCTGGAATCGGTGGCCCACCTCTGGAGTCGGCGACTTGGTAGTCTCAGTCGGCGATTCCCAGTGTTGACTTGAGTACTTGACATAGACACTTGCCCGCAACCGTGGAGCTCTCCGGGGGTCCGGCATAAAGCGACGGAACCCTAGTCCTTGTTGAAGGCCGTTACTGGGAGTGACTGACGTAATCAGGCATGTCTCACCAGTACTCCCCCCTGAAGAGAGCACAAGAAACATGCGTGTATCGCCAAATTCGATTTTAACAGCAGATTTTCCGGATATCCGAATCCTTCCGAATAAAAAACGGATATCGATTTAGGTATCCAAATCCGTATCCGGAATTCAGAAATCCAAATCTGGATAGTCATATTCGAATTCGAATGCGGATACGAATACAGATTTTGGTATACCATTTACAGGCACAGTTCTTTGGATATCATATGAAAATGAATTAATTAAGATTCTTTGAATATCATGCATGGAATTTTTTGTTTTGATTTAGATTCTTACAATAACGGAGTGCTGACACAGGATTGTACACCAATCCTTTCCGTCAATAGAGACTAGGGTTCTGTTCGCTTTATGCCAGACCTTCGGAAGGCTTCCACGAAAGTGAAATTAAAAGTCTTCATCGAGACCCAAGTCAACCTTCCAGATCGCCGATTGAGGCGGAAAATCACCGAGTTGAGCAGAAGATCGTCAGAGTCTAGCAGACTATCGATCTGCCCTTTGAACTCGTCGGTTTCACTCCCAAATCGCCGGTTACACCCCCAAATTGCCGATTTGGAGCGTTACTCACACCCATCGTAGGCCATAATAGCCAGACGCAATCTCCACCATGTATTATGCCTCCTAAGGTCTTATAAAAGGGGACCTGCTCATCCAAAGGCATCAGTTCCATTCTTTGTAGAGTATGAATAACGGAGCAATCACTGATTTCCTCTTCTGAAGACTTGACGTAGAGCACGCGTCTTAGATCTCAGAGCCTCTGGTAAGAGAAGGTAGCCATTCGTACCACCATGAGAATTGGTAGGATATTTCGGTCCTCATTACGGGGCAAGAGAAAATTGTAACAAAAAAAACTATATTATCGCAAAATACACCAAATTACCTTGGTGGAAGTGAGGCCCTAGGTACAAGGGGTGGATAAACCCTTTATACTACTTTATGATGTTGGGATGAGACCTAATGGAAGATCAAATCACCTTCGAGAAGGTTTGGTCCCACCATTAAGTATCTAGCTCTAATCTTAATCTCACCTAGTAAGGGTGAATCTGGGAATGGGGACCGGTAGGCACGGGGTGCCTCGGGCATCGAGTGAGGTCGGGTTAGTACCGATGATGAGCTGAGGAGTCCTCAGGGAGGCCTTTAGCTCACCATAGGGTCTAACTCAACCTAAGTAAGAGGTTTGAAGGAGAGAAAGATATGTTGGTCCTCATTACGGGGCAAGAGTAAATTGTAACAAAAAAAATCTATATTATCGCAAAATACACCAAATTACTTTGGTGGAAGTGAGGCCCTAGGTACAAGAGGTGGATAAACCCTTTGTACCACTTTATGATGTTGGGATGAGACCTAATGGAAGATCAAATCACCTTCGAGAAGGTTTGGTCCCACCATTAAGTATCTCTAACCTTAAGCTCACCTAGTAAGGGTGAATCTGGGAATGAGGACCGGTAGGCACGGGGTACCTCGGGCGTCGAGTGAGGTAGGGTTAGTACCGACGATGAGCTGAGGAGTCCTCATGGAGACCTTTAGCTCACCATAGGGTCTAACTCAACCTAAGTAAGAGATTTGAAGGAGAGAAAGGTATGTTGGTCGACCTTGGCTTACGTCTAAGGTTCGGACTCGACCCGATTGGGTCGAACTTATACACTCACGGGTTGGAGGAAACACACGCACGGACCCCGTCTGACCTAGTGTGAAGGAACATACCTTACAATGTAGACCAACAAGAGTCTGATGGCTAAAAATCTAACTCTAATTTTGAGCCCTTCTGAAGAGTTTGGTCGGGTGTACCCATGGGAAACCTCAGTGTGAATGGAATTAGGAATGCGTCCTTTGAGGTAAATGGAATGGGAGAACGCATGGGGACACTCGAGTCTGAGCCTAACAAGGCGAATGGCCCAATGGGGTAGTCTGGTCAGATCTCTCACTCGAGGGATCCGAGTATGTCGAAACCATGAACGACATGAATTCTGGTTTGGGAGTGGCAAAAGTTACTCCTATCGGTGGGCTCGGAGCCCTAGATCGTCCGTTGGGGCGATTATTATCAAGAACACATACCATAAGTAATGAATAGTTGATTAATCAATTTCAAGATATGATCGTCCGTTGGGGCGACAGAAGTGCCGGAGAAAGTTTGTGATACTTCCCCCTGAAATGTGACGACTTCCGGCCGGAGCGACAAAATTGTCGAGGAGAGTTCGTGATACTCCCCCCCGAGAGATAGTATGTGACGACTTCTGGTCGTAGCGACAGAAGTGTCAAGGAGAGTTTTTGATACTCCTCCCCCCGAAGAATGTGCGTGATGACTTCCGGCCAAAGCGACAAAAGTGCTGAGAAGAGTTTGTGATACTCCCCCCGAGAGAGTGTGTTTTACCCTGGATCGGCGATTTAGTTGTCTAAATCGGCGATTTTAGCCTTAGGGTAGTATCGTGGGCAATATTACAATTTATCCATATAGATCGGCGATTTTCTTGTAAAATCGGCGATCGTTGCTGTGAGCTGGCGGATCTCTTAGAAAATTCTTGGGATTTTGGGGAATATTTGCAAATTTCCTAAATATGGAAATTCTTCCATCCTATCCCGTGAATATTGCCAGAAATCGGCGATTTTTGCGTGATTACGGGGATTTGGAGATCTTCCTTTATGTAATTTCCGGATTTTCCAGGGTGATTTTGCAATTTTTCCAAGAATTATAAATAGGGGTGAGATTATTATAATCCTCACATCATTTTCCTAACCCTCCGAAGAATTCGCCTAAACCCTAGCTCCCGAATCCCTAAATTTAATCGCCGATTTTTCTTCCAAATCGCCGATTTTCAATGGCAAATCCAAGTTCGCCCAAAGATCTTCCGATGACCGAGTCGGAGACCGAGGAGATGGTCAACCAGCTGATGCATGACGGTGTTGATGAAAGATTGGCTAGGACGCTCGATGTCATTGAATCGCCGATTCCGTCACCGATGCATGAGGGCTTGCCCTATCATGGTCGAGAATCGGCGAGTCTGACAATCGAGTCGCCTGCTGATGTGAACACTCGCGCCTTCGTGCACGAGCTGCTTGGATTCTCACCCGATAAATCGGCAATTTCCCGCAAGGGATCGGCGATTCCGGGAGAGGTTTCTATGGCTCAAGCCCGGGCCGAGTCTGAACTTGAGGTGAGTGAGATGTCCGTGCTTGCTACTGATAAATCGGTGAATTCTCTCAGGAAGTCACCGATTGTTGGTGTGGGTAGGGGGGTTGTTCCCCTTTTCAAAAGAGTTCACCGAGTTCCGGACCCAAAATCGGCCATGATTAAACAAAAATCAGTGATCCCAGTTCTAGAATCGGCGATTCCTGTTGAAGAAAGTTATGTTCCACTTTCTGTCATAGAACCAAATCCTGACACTTTGGTCATGAATGTTGAGGGGGTGGTCACCTCTAACTTGGGTAAACGACCACACGTTGAATCTGACAGAAGAAGTAAGAAAAAGAAAAGAAAGAATCACAAGTCTCGAAGTGACGAGGCTGGCTCTTTCGTTCCCTCGACCTATGGAATGGGTGGACGGGGGAAGAAGTACATCCCTACGAGCTGGGAGTCAGTGAGGAGCGTGACATTCTCAGCGCCGAGAGTTCTTAACAGCTTCAGACCATGTATAACTGCTTCGTATTCCGTGACGTTATTGGATGCCGGGAAGTGAAGCCGTACCGAGTGTTCATAGTTTTTTCTATCTGGACTATGGATTTCACTCCGATACCTGAGCCTATGCTGCAACTGGAATCGTCTACTTCCACAATCCAAGGTTGGGCCAAGTTAATAGGTGTGAGCTCGACAATGAAGTCCGCTACAGCTTGCCCTTTAATAGCAGTGGCTGATCGAAAATTTAAGTCGAACTCACTGAGCTCGATTGCCCATTTCGTCAACCTTCCAGAGATGTCGGGTTTGTGAAGTAGACGGCGCAGGGGGCACGATGTCAAGACTACAATCATGTGCGTTAAGAAGTAGGCTCGAAAGCGACGACAGACGTGGATCACAGCGTATACGATTTTCTCAATTGGAGAATATCGTATCTCTGCACCTTGTAGTCGCCTAGAGTGGTAATAGATAGGGACATGGTCCTTGTCCCTTTGCGCAATGAGGACTGCACTTACGGCTTCTTCCGAAGCTGCTATGTATAAATACAGATCCTCCTCATCTTTGGATGATGTCGGCATTCGAAGCAAGGACATGTGTGCTTTTAACTTGGTAAATGAGTCGTCGCATTCGGGTATCCAAGTGATATTCCCCTTTGCCGTAATTTTCAGCAATTGAAAGAACGGTTTGCACTTGTCAGCCGTTTGCGAAATGAAACGACTGAGTGCACTGATTCGACCGTTTAGTCTTTGTACTTCTCTAATTGTGCGGGGGGCTTCCATATCAAGAATTGCTTGGATTTGGTCGGGATTAGGTTTGTCCCGTGATGACCTACATAGAAACCAAGGAACTTGCCTTCCTTGATACCAAATGTGCATTTAGCTGGGTTAAGCTTCATTCCGTATTGCTTTAATGTATCTAAGGTTTCTCTCAGATCATCAGGGTGGTTTTCCACGCTTGACGATTTGACTAGGATGTCATCCACGTAAGCGGAAATACTGTGCCCGATCTGGTCCGCGAAAACCTTGTCCATTAAGCATTGGAATGTAGCCCCAACATTCCTTAAACCGAATGGCATTACTCTATAACAGAATGTCCCTGAGTCCGTGATGAAAGATGTTTTTTTTTCATCAGGCTCATGCATCAGGATCTGGTTGTATCCTGAGTGGGCATCCATCATAGAGAGGCAGCGGGTAATTGTCCTTGGGGCATACTTTACTGAGATCAGTAAAATCAATGCACATGGGCCACTTGCCATTGGGTTTCGTGACGAGGACGGGGTTAGCTAGCCAAGTTGGATATCGAACTTCCCGAATGTGTCCAACATTCAGGAGTTTCGATATTTCCTCGTTGGTTGCTTCCCGCCTGTCAGAAGTGAGTACTCGACGCTTCTGGTGCTGAGCTGGAATGGATGGGTCGACATTGAGTTTGTGCATCACGATTTGACACGCAATCTGTGTCGGTGCCTCACCCTCTCAAACGAACCTGTCTTGGTGCTCCTCCACGATAGTCACAAGCTTGGCACTTAGGTCAGAGGGAAACCCCTTCCCTAATGCCACGTGCCCCCCACCAGCTGAAACACTCAGTCTCGTCCACAGGTTGTAATTTTTCCCTCTACCCAATGTCGGGTGGGGCATGGACGAGCATATTGTTTAACTTGGTCAACTGGGTTGCCTTCTTATACCCTTGTCTAGAATCCTTTTGTGATCCTTTTGACAGTTGCAACGAACTCGTTAATTGGGTATCATATGCATTGATGATAAGAAGACGGGGCTGCCTTGATTTCATGGATGAAGGGTCGTCCAAAAATGTCGTGGAAAGTGGATTCTACTTCTACCACTATGATAAGGCATGTTCGACTAATCCTCCCTCGTCTGGAACCGATGGAGACTTTCAGATCAATAACGTCGGCCACTGGGGCGGCGATGTTAGTGAATCCATAGATGGCTTCCTTACAGGGAGATAGATCCTCCCTTTTAAGGTCCATCTTGGTGAAAGTGTCCATGTAGAGGATATCCGCAGAACTGCCACTGTCGACAATCATCCTCTCGACTCGAAAATCGGGACCGATGTCTGCTTGGATCACGAGTGGATCCTCATGAGGTTGCAGAACATCGTCCAAATCCTCTTCCGAGAAGTATATTGACTTCTCTTTGCGGACCCGTTTTCCGTTGTCTCGAGGTGTTGATTGTGACATCAACACCTTCCGGGCGTATCCCTTGTTTTGGCCAACAGAACCACCACCAAATATCATATTGTTTGTCTTCCGTTGGAGGTTCTCTCTACTGTCACTATCTGGCGAAGGAGAGCGTGGACGCTTTCCCTTCGGGTCAGATGTGCAGTTATCCCTTCCTCGGGGTCCCTTGACAAAGTGGCCAAATTCTCCCTTTGAGACCAGCTGCTCGACATAGCCTGAGAACTCCCTGCAATGATTTGTTAAGTAGTCGTGGTCCTTGTGGAATTTGCAGAATTTTCCACCTTTGGTACGGCTACTCTTGGTTGTAGGGTCTAAAGAATGAGGAGCAGGCAGATCTGCTCGGTTCTTTAGTTTCTCAAACAATTCTCCCCTGCTAATTGTCAATTGGGTGTAATCCCTCCATGGTTGGCTTACACCCTTAGCAGAGTTTTTCGGCGATTGTTTGGTCGAAGTCTGGTACACCTTGTTGTCATGTTTTGGCTTCCATTCTCTCTTTGAGGATTCAACCGCATTGTTGGTATACTTTTTAGAGATATCGTGAAAACTTTCTTTTCCGTTGTACCTTTTCTTCTCAAACTTGGATTTTTTATAGCTTGGGGTCTCAAGCTCCGCTATCTTATTTTCATCCTCCTCTTCCACCTCAATATACAATTGAGCTCTTTGGAAGAGTTGTGGTAAGGTCACAACTTTCTGGACCTTCAGACTTTCAGCCAGTGGGGAGTAGAGTATCAACCCTCTGATGTATCCCGCAATGGCTATGCTTGGGATCAAATCGTTCACTTTTTTCATCATGGAAGTGAACTTGACGGTATAATCCCTGAGGGACATATCCCCCTGCCGTAGTGCCAGTAGTGCGTTGGCACTGTGCTTTATTCTGATCATCCTCACATGTTGGGTGATGAACTTCAGAGAGAGATCCACAAAGCTGGTGACTGAGCCAGCTGGCAGACCGGAAAATCACCGATAAGCGCTGCCCTTGAGAGTGCCCAGGAATGCCCGGCACAACAGCCCATTATCGGTGGTCTGGGGTTCCAAGATATTAAGATAGAGGTTGATATGATCCTGCGGATCAGTCAAACCGTCGTACGCTTCAATCCTGGGTACCCGCCAGTTCCGTGGAAAGGACTTCTTCAAAAGGTCCTCATGGAAAGGATCAGTACTTTTGGTCCAAAAGAACTCATTCGGGCTGTCGACGAGTGGATCGTCGGTCAGTTTCCGACGAAGATCTTCTACGAACCGTGTTGTAAAGGTCACTTGAGTGCGACTTTTACTAGGTCCTGTTGTTGACCTATGATGAGAACTATACTTTGTTTTCTCTGCAGATTGTGAATAGTATGACCCTGACTCACCTGTCCCATCTCGGGTGGTGGTCCTTCGACTCCTCGCAGCCTCGAGATTGTTCATTCTTCTTTCCATGTTCTCCATGAAATCCATCAACCTCTCTTCCATAGTAGGAGGAGGAGTCAGTACCATTTGCTCCTCATTCTGTTGAGGAGCTGAGTTTGCCTGGGGGGGTTGGCCGAGATCTTCTTACTCGGTCTTATAGAGTAAGAATGCTTTTGTTTTTCGGGGGTCATTGAAAACAAAAACGAAGTAGTTCCAAAAGCAAGGATGACTTGACCGAGCTTGCTCAAAAACAAAGTAAATCGGCGATTTAGGGGTCTAAATCGATGATTTCAACTCTTGGGAGTTTTTTGAACAGAGCTGTGGACAACACTCTTAGCTAGCAGACGATATTCCAAATCGACGATTCTCAAAGTGAAGTCGGTGGTTTCTAGGGTAAAAATCCAACCAAAGCTTCAAATGAAAATCAGGGATTTCTGATCTGGATCGGCGATTTAACAATTGACAAAGTTAGCGATCCCTGAAGGGGGTTCAAACTAGTCTTTGCAAATAAAAATCGGCGATTACGACGGGATATCGGTGATTCGATATTCCCACAGACTGCGCTATCTGATAAAGCACAGAATCTGCTACCAGGGGTTCGCGGTGGTGCGAGGAGGGCCGGAGGCTCTGGAGTTCACGACGCGCACTCTACGTCAAATCCTGTCAGAGGAGAATGGGCGATTCTGGTGTAGGAATCGGCGATTCTCTCTGTATTGCTCTAGTTGTGGTGGAACTGATTGTCTGCCTTGGAGTGACCCCTTGGGACCCCTTTTATAAGGTCCGTGGGGGTACACTCTGCGACGAGCATCTCGCCTGTTGCCATAACAGGACGCATTAATGACCCGTTATGACACAGGTAGGCGACGAGTAACGATCGTAAATCGACGATTCAGGTAGGGAATCGCCTAATTAGTGGAAAACTCGGTGAGTTCTAAGGGGCAAGATCTGCAGTCTACCAATATTGACTATCTCGGCCTCAACTCAGCGATTTACCACTAAAGTCGTCTGATAAGAGTGGAACCCGATCAGTGCTCGGGTGACGTTTCGAACAAGCGTAGGGCCGTGAACTCCCACGGAAATCGCTTGGACACTCTAGTCACTCAGGCTCTTTCTGGCAGGGGTTCTTTCTCACTCCAAATATCCTAACCTCTAATGAGTGGTGGTGACCCCTATTTATAGGGTCCTTATGGGGTAATCTGGTCATTAGGGCTCTAACGGCCTAACTGCCCAGATTCGACCTGGGTCGACTTTGTGAGGTCGACTTCCTCCAAGTCAACTTTTGGCCCTCGACCTCCTTAGAGGTCGACTTGGCTAAAGTCGCCCGTTGTGGTCGACTTCCTCATAAAGTCGACTGGGGCCTCCCATTACCTATACGGGTGCTTCCACTCATTCTGGGTTATCTCAGACTGGTGTTGTGGTCCGATACGGGATATTGTATCACCAATACTCCCCTCCTTCGACACATGCTAGGGCTCTTGGGGACTGCTTCCTGGCTGGCGTTATATGAGTGTCAGGTTCTGCACAACCATCGTCGATTTGGTAGCCCAACTGGCGATTTACGGGTTAACTCGGCGATTTGACGATGACCTTTGTTCCGCACCGTGGGAGCCTTCTGGGGGTCCGGCATATAGCGACGAAACCCTAGTCATTATTGAAAGGCGTTGTTGGGAGTGACTGACGTACTCAAACATGTCTCACCACTTGGAGAGTAATCGTCGAGAGAGAGGAGGCGAGAGCAAGCAAGGGGAGACAAAAAAGGAAAGTAAGTAACGGGAGAGGTGAAAGGGCAGTAGTATTTATAAAATCTATGAGGCGCGGAAGACGAAGCGTCGCGAGTACCTGGGTGTCTCAAGGCATGGGGGCCCGGTAAAGCGGTCCACGAAATTGCCGTAAGGCCTACAGCCCAGTGCGTCTGGAAACAGGGCAAACGAGGGGATGCGGCACGAACGACGGGGCCCCGAGGTCACGTCCGATGCGTTCCCAGGCCACTCGGAGTATCGGGCGGCAGCACTCGAGGGAGCCTCGAACTCACTTATCGGTCGGGCAGGAAGAGTGCCAGTCGGAGCTGCCTCGGACGGCGATCTAGTGGGGGAATCGGATTCGGGGCCGGACAGTCCCGGGCAGGCTACAACAGACCCCAGGGGCGAAAGGGGTCACCCGAATGCCGAAGGGCGTCGGGGGGATTCGGAGGAAGGTCAGCAGATGATCGGAGTTCAAGTAGGACCCGGGCCATATCGACAACGGGCGTCGCGGGACAATCAGTTGCATAAACACGTACACGAAAGAAAAAGTCGTTCAAACTCAAAGTGTCGAAATGCGCGAAATAAATTATCCAGAAAATTCATTACAAGCCCGAAAGCCGCAAGTACATGCCATAAGTTACAAAACATCGTTCAAAGCTAAACGTGCACTAAAGAAAAGAAAAAAAGGATGGCGGAAGCGAATCAGGGGGCACCACACAACTTCCCTTCCAGGTAATTTCTCACTGGTGAGACATGCCTGATTACGTCAGTCACTCCCAGCAACGTCCTTCAACAAGGACTAGGGTTCCGTCGCTTTATGCCGGACCCCTAGAGAGTTCCACAAATGCGGAGGAAGTGTTTACGTCAAGTACTCAAGGAAACACCTGAGAATCGCCGACTGGGACTACCAAGTCGCCGACTCCAGGGGTGAATCGCCGACTCCAGGCCTCGTGGTCAGTTCTGGAAGACTGCCAACCTGGCTCATGGGGAGTCGGCGACTCCACCTCTGAATCGGCGAGTCCCATACCTGAGTCGCCGATTCCCAGCCGTTACTTGGGAGGGCCCACGTCATTATGGCACCCTTTAATAGGGCACCATAATGGGGTGGGCCCCACGCTAATGAATGGGGAAACGTCCCCCAGGACCCTATAAAAGGGGACCTTGGGGGTCCTCTACTCCCAAGTCATTCTCACTTGACCACACCACACCAGAGCAACCCAAGGAGCCCGAATCGCCTACTCCCAAGGGAGTCGCCGATTCCCCTTCACTTCTGCAGGTACATTGACGTAGAGCGCGCGTTGTGGACTCCAAAGCCTCTGGCCCTCCTCGCAACCCCGCGAGCCTACTGGTAGCAGATTCCGTGCTTCATCAGCTGGCGCCATCTGTGGGACTATCGAACTACGATATCCCATCGTAATCGCGAATTTTTCTTCGCAAAGTTCGGCTCGATTCCCTTAGGGTGAATCGCTTACTTTGTGTCAAGGAATCTCCGATTCACACAGGCAATCGTCGACTCCACCTAGTGAGTCGCCGATTGCGGGTTATTCTGCTAGCTAAGAGTGCTATCCACGGCTTGGTTCAAAAAGGCCATAAGTTAAATCGCCGACTCCACATAGGGAGTCGCCGATTCCTTTAGCTTTTTGAGCAAGTGCTGTCAATGCCTTTTGCTCTGGCACTTTCACTTCCATATAGGTTGGATTTTTCATAGAAAATCACCTATCCCCATCTGAATCGTCGATTCCCACTTGAATCGACGATTCCACGCTGAGTAGGCGATTCCCACAATTGAATCGCTGACTCCCACACCGAGTAGGCGATTCCCACAGTTGAATTGTCGATTCGGTCATCGTCTTTATTCATCGCTTCGGCTGAATAAGACCACACATAGCCCAGCTCTTTTACCGAAACGAAAATCCATCGCTTTGGCTGGACTCGCATCGTCGTTTCGGTATTAAAAAAAAAAAAAAGAGTATGGGGTTTTTTACCTTTTTTCACTTCCAGTGATTTTGTCGGTCCACCTCCGGAATACCCAGATCTGATTTTGGGATTCTACGACCAAACTTCACGTGAAAAAAGTTTTCTCTACGAGTACAAAAGAGCAGAATTTCCCAAAATTGCAAAAAATTTGCGATATTTTTTGCTAATTTCAAACTTTTGGGACTAGTAGTACTGCTCAAGGGGGTCACAAAACTACAAAAAAATATTGTACAAAATTTTTCTGTTTTGTGACACCCGGGGGTGCAGGTACCTACCCATAGCTTCCAGCACTTCGGAAGAACTCCCACTCGTAGTCTGTTGCTTCGACCAAATAGAAGCAACCATCTCATTTATGGCTCCTTTTACTAAGGATCATAAAAAGAAAGCTCTTGCCATTACTACTGAGGTAGGAGCTTCTGGTAGGAGGATTGGTTCCCGTACTATACCAACCTTCAATATACCACTTTCGACACATGAGGTGAACCTAACTCCTGCGCTACAAGAGAGGTTGATTAACTTTATGGATTCCATAGAAAAAAAAGTAAGCAACCTCGAGAAAGCGAGGGGCAACAAGACCATCATCCGCGAAGGAGCGGGTGAATCTGGGTCTTACTATCCTCCATCTACGGAGAAAAAGAGGAAATCTCCAGCACCTCCTAAGGCAAAAGCTGGACCTATCAAGAGTCGCACTCACAAGACTCTTACAACAAAGTTCGTGGAAGATCTTCGTCGGAAGCTGGCCGACAATCCGGTCGCCAGCAGTCCGATCGAGCTTTTGAGAATCAAAAGCGCTCCTTTTCACAACGACCTTTTGAAAGAATCTTTTCCACTAACCTGGAGGGTACCCAAGATAGAAGCGTATGACGGTTCGAGTGATCCAAAAGATCACATCAACCTCTACCTTAGTGTCTTTGAACCGCAGACGATCGATAACGGACTGTTGTGTCGGGCATTCCCCGACACTCTCAAAGGCAACGCTTATCGGTGGTTCTCTGGTCTGCCAGCTGGCTCGGTCTCCAGCTTCGCGGACCTCTCTTCGAAGTTCATCGCCCAACATGTGGGGATGATCAGAATAAAACACAGTGCCAACGCACTGCTGGCATTACGACAGAATAAATTGTCTCTGAGGGATTACACGATTAAGTTCACTTCCATGATGACAGAAGTGAACAACCTAATCTCGAGTCTGGCCATAGCGGGGTACATGAATGGGCTAGTACCCTACTCCCCTTTGGCCCAGAACCTTACGCTCCATAAAGTGGAGACCCTCCCCGACCTCTTCCAACGAGCTCAATCGTTCATTGAAATAGAAGAGAAGAACAATAATAAGTTGGGCGGAGTCGAGCCGCCCAGCCGGAAAAAACCTCGCTATGCTAAAGAAGATACATACGAGGATACAAGTTCCCAGTCTGAAATCTCGACTAGTCCTCCTCGGTATAGAGAGGAGCTTCTCATCAGCAGTTATGACCACCAAAGTCATCACTCACACTATCAGTCTGGTAACAGTTATGGCCACGAAAGCCATAGCTCACACTCTCGGCCCAGTAACAGTTATGACCATAGCCCACACTCTCAATCCTATGACAGTGATGGCAACCAGAGCCACAGTTCACACTCGCAATCAAGTGCATCACGCTAGGAGTGAGGAACTATCACCTGTTAAGAGATAGGATTGACCAGAGTAACCATGCAGGCTATGCTTCTGTCAGTGGCATCCAGCGACCAAAACATGTCGATTATTTTGTTTGTCGCTCATGCTATTCTTATGTATTCGCAATAGCGACAATATTCTAAATAAATCTCTCTTTAATCTATAGAGATATATGCAGTATCATATTTAGAATAATCACCCAGATCAATCATCCATCGCTTCGGCTGGATGACGTCCGTCTCTTCAACCTCATATATCACCTATCGCTTCGGCTGGATGACGTCCGTCTCTTCAACCTCATATATCATCCATCGCTTCGGCTGGATGACGTCCGTCTCTTCAACCTCATATATCACCCATAACTTTGGCTGGATGATACCCGTCGCTCAAACCTAGCTTACGACCCACGAGTCTAAGTGATGGTCACAAATCATGGTCACAAATCATGGGTCACAAATCATGGTCACAAATCATGTCCTAAGTACAAATGAACCTAACCCCAAGAGGTTCTAAGTACCCACAACACATACGATTCAACCCCATCTTGTCGCATGGCCTTGATGAGGGTAAAAAGTTACTCTGTCGCTTCGGCCAGAGTTCAACTACACATAAGGGAATAAAATCTAGAGTCTCAGGTTCTCAAAAAATCCTAAGTCCTATTCCCGATAATTTTTGTATCTCCAACTCATTACGTCACTTAGTTTTGTGAGTCTTGGTTAGTTGAGAAGTTTAATTTATTTCGCGAGTTTAGCCGTAGACTGAGCTACGATTCGTACGACCAAGTCTACGCCCAGAGTGGCTAGCAATAGGGTTAGCAGAGTCTAATTTACGTTCAGAGTGGCTAAATTACGACTTGTGAATCTAGTTTCGGGTCTTAGTTACAATTCAAAAAATAAATTAAATAAACAATTAATTAAGAAAATAAAATAATTGATTGAGTTCCAAAAAATTACAAAAATATCAAAACATTACAAGAAGGGGAGTATCACGAGCTCTCCCGACACTTCTGTCGCTTCGGCCAGAAGTCGTCAAAATCCTCACAGTTACCCAAAACTTAGGAGTCGGCGATTGGGACACCCGGTCTCCGACTCAGGGTAAAACAACATCACATTTCCAGGAGGGAGTATCACAAGCTCTCTCCGACACTTCTGTCGCTTCGGCCAGAAGTTATCACGTTCCATGAGGGAGTATCACAAGCTCTCTTCGACACTTCTGTCACTTCGGCCAGAAGTCGTCACGTTTCAAGAGAGAGTATCACAAGCTCTCTCCAACATCAGGGTTCAAACTTAAATTGTAATTGTTAATTACGAACGTAACCCTCGAGTTTAAAAAATTTGCATCCTTCGGATTTTTTCATTCGCGCTATCTTAATCTGGAGGTATAAATTATCCGCAAATTTAACCGTAGGCTAAGCTACGATTCGTACGACCAAGTCTACGCCCAGAGTGGCTAGCAATAGGGTTAGCAGAGTCTAATTTACGTCCAGAGTGGCTAAATTACGACTTGTGAATCTAGTTTCGGGCCTTAGTTACAATTTAAAGGGTAATTTATATGAAAGATTAGCAATAAAACAAAAGATAGCCCATTAACAATCGCTTCAAGGGGGAGTATCACAAACTCTCTCTCCCGACACTTTTGTCGCTTCGGCCAGAAGTCGTCAAATTTCGGGGGAAGTATCACAAACTCTCTCGACACTTCTGTCAATTTGGATAGAAGTCGTCACATTTCAATAGAGAGTATCACAAGTACTCCCGACACTTCTGTCGCTTCGGCCAGAAGTCGTCACATTTTCAATGAAGAGTATCACAAGTACTCCCGACGCTTCTGTCGCTTCGGCCAGAAGTAGTCACATTTTCAATGGGGAATATCACAAGTACTCCCGACGCTTCTGTCGCTTCGGCCAGAAGTCGTCACATTTCGAGAGGGAGTATCACAAGCTCTCCAGACACTTCTGTCGCTTCGGCCAGAAATCGTCAAATTTCGGGGGGAGTATCACAAGCTCTCCCGACACTTCTGTCGCTCTGGCCAGAAGTCGTCAAAAATTGAGCACGGTAAAATCTGTCGCTTTGGCCAGATTTACCAAGGATTTATTGAGCAAAGAAGATGCATCAAGGAAGGATGTTTTCTTTTTTGCAGGAAAGGTTCTAATAGTGAACCAGGTTCTAATAGTGAACCAGACTCTGATAGTGAGTCAGACTCTAATAGTGAGTCGGTCTATCTCGTCGCTTCGGCCTTGATAGACCAGAGGTCATTTTGACGCTTCGGCCTTAATGATCTCAAGGGGGGAGTATCACAAGTTTACGATTTAAGAGTCCAAAGCGCGACTTAAGAATCTAAATCAGACTCTCATTTACGAATCTAGCCCCGAGATTCTAAATTTACGACTACAATCAACGGTACCCTCGTTTTACGACTTAAGGAGCAGCATGAGAGGCAGCTCCACACGGCAAGGTCAGTAAATCAATAAATATATCATTTAGATTGATATAGTTGTTTTGCAGGTTGTTTTTTGTTTTGCAGGCATGATTCTGTCGCTTCGGCCAGAATCGGATCTATTTTGTCGCTTTGGCCTTAATAGATCCAGGTCCATTTTGTCGCTTTGGCCTTAATGGACCAAGAATTATGTTGTCTCTTTGGCTTCAATAATTCTTCAACACTTGGAGATCATTTTGTCGCTTCGGCCTTAATGATCTCGACCCATCTTGCGCTTTGGCCTATGGGGTAACCGTCGTTGCGGACGTAAAGTCGCTCTTGATCAGGGTGGACTATAAACATCAGTTCTGATAGTGAACTAGATTTTGTCGCTTCGGCCAGAATCCACGCATTCTGTCGCTTCAGCCAGAATCCACACATTCTGTCGCTTCGGCCAGAACCCGATTCTAATAGTGAATCCACGCATTCTGTTGCTTCGGCCAGAATCAGATTCTAACACTGAATCCACGCATTCTGTCGCTTCGGCCAGAATCCACAGCAAAAGTCGCTCCTGATCAGAGTAGGACTATAAACATGTAGTTCCGTTGGCCTGGAACTAGATTCTGATAGTGCATGGACCACGCGGAGTCATTTGTGTCGCTGTGAGCGCAATGACTCAATCCCATCTTGTCGCTTTGGCCTTGATGTGGATCACCTTGCTTGGGGGGGATACTGGCGGTACACGCGTGTTTTTCCATGCTCTCTTCAGGGGGAGTACTGGTGAGACATGCCTGATTACGTCAGTCAGTCACTCCCAGCAACGCCCTTCAACAAGGACTAGGGTTCCGTCGCTTTATGCCGGGCCCCCGGAGAGTTCCACAAATGCAGAGGAAGTGTCTACGTCAAGTACTCAAGGAAACACCTGGGAATCGCCGACTGGGACTACCAAGTCGCCGACTCCAGGGGTGAATCGCCGACTCCAGGCCTCGTGGTCAGTTCTGGTAGACTGCCAACCTGGCTCATGGGGAGTCGGCGACTCCACCTCTGAATCGGCGACTCCCATACCTGAGTCGCCAATTCCCAACCGTTACTTGGGAGGGCCCACATCATTATGGTACCCTTCAATAGGGCACCATAATGGGGTGGGCCCCACGCTAATGAATGGGGAACGTCCCCCAGGACCCTATAAAAGGGGACCTTGGGGGTCCTCTACTCCCAAGTCATTCTCACTTGACCACACCACACCAGAGCAACCCAAGGAGCCCGAATCGCCTACTCCCAAGGGAGTCGCCGATTCCCCTCCACTTCTGCAGGTACATTGACGTAGAGCGCGCGTCGTGGACTCCAAAGCCTCCGGCCCTCCTCACAACCCCGCGAGCCTACTGGTAGCAGATTCCGTGCTTCATCACTCACCAAGGAGGAAGAGGAGGAAGTTAACCCCGAACAACACACCCGCGGAGGCCTGGGAACAGGCGAGGGATGAGGGATCGCCTGAAGACGGTCCTCCATCCGGCACGAACTCGAGCTTAACGACTCGATTTTGACGGCCCCGACAAAAAGTGTCGCAAATCGTTAGCGGGAAGAGATGAAGACCCACGAGAGCTACGGTGACCGCGCGAACGCCGACGGCGGTTGTTTTCCCCGACGGGAGCGACGATGGGCGCACTGTGCAGGGAGCAGCAGAAACTCGAGGTCACAGTACCAGCAGCGGCAGCAACAGGCGCGTCGGAAGAGGAGGACACGTCGGATCGGCGGAGCTGGGCAAGACGGCGATGGATGTCTACCAGGACGAAGTAGAGCCGCTGAACCTCTGAAACGACGACGGTGTGAAAGACGCCGGCGGGCATCAGTAGACACTCTGTTCACGCGGCATGTTGGAGTTTCACCTCGCGACCAAACTCTTCCAGAAGGTCTTGGGCGCTCAATGGAAGAAAAATGCTAGGTAAGGAGAGTAACTCACAGGGACAGCTATTTATGGAAAAAAGGGGAAGGGGCACGAGCAACGAAACGTCATAAAGAAAGTGGTTGAGTGGACCGAGGAAAGCGGGCCAGGGGGAGTACTGTTGGTACCATGACCTGTCCAGACGGCAATGGGCCGAACAGACCGCAGGGCCCAGAAGGCCCAGGAAGGTCTCTTATAAATACCTCTCCTACTCCAACAGGGGAGGGGGGTGAGAGTTATTGAAAAGTATACTAGAGAGTTGTGTGTGTGAGCCCCCTAGCGCGAGCCCACACACCATCACCTAATAGGATTATGTAGGTCTATTTTCGACCATACATCATCAAGACCAATAACATTTCATTTCAAATTAAAAAGATAATAAATTAATTCTTAATAATAAACTCCATACTTGAACAAACACATATATATATATCATCAAACACAGAAAAATATATTATCAAATCACTTGATTTTAAACGTTTGAACTTACCTGTTTTATACTTTGAAGAAAATCTTGGAAACCAACGGTTGATGATCAAAGATATGGAGATCGAAAACGTTGGTGATCAAAGATATGAGCTACTTTATGAAGGAGTTGGAGAGTTCGTCTATGACCGGGAAAGAGAAGATGGAAGAAATAAGGGGGGAATATGAAATCAGAAAAATCTGAGCAAAGAATGGTTACAAAATAAGTAGATAAATTAGATCTGAAATATATCTGACTCCCAACTTGTCCAATAGATTTAATTGTTGCCAAATTTCATTTAATTCCTCATGCTTTCATTTATACTAATTTTGTCATGATATGAATATGATAGTGCAAATAATAATTAATTTTAAACTTTTATGCAATTACTACAAAGTAGAATCTGTTGATATGAATTTTGAATTGGGTGTAGCATAATTATTGACTCAATTATTTTGGGTATTGCTTCAAAAAAAAAAAATTTATTTTCAGTATGCAGGCCGAATTAATCTCTTAATCAATAAAATCTCCTTCTGAATAATAAACTCCAAACGTGAACAAACACATATATATACACGATCAAACACTGAAAAATATATCATCAAATCACTTGATTTTAAAAGTTTGAACTAATTACCTGTTTTATATTTTTGAGAAAATTAATCCTGGAAATATACGGTCAGAACTAGCCGATATGGAGATGTCGTTGATGATGAAAGATATGAGCTACTTCGCTGAATTAGTTGGACAGTTCGTCATGACCAGGAAAGACCAAAGATGGAGGAAATAAGGGAGAAATATAGTAGATCTGAAATCCATTAGATCTAAGAATTAATAATTAGTATATTTTGCATGTCAACTTGTAAATTAATTATTGACTCAATTATTTTGGGTATTGCTTCAAAAAAAAAAATTTTGAGTATACAGGCTGAATTAATCTCTTAATGAACTTTTATGGGTTTCCAGCAGTCCATCAATTTCTTCCAAATATTCTGTTATGGGTTTTCCTCCAATTTTCAAACTTTAGAACATTTGACGTATGCTTAGGACTTTTGATGTAACATCTTCCAAGCCTCATGTGCAGTTGCACAATTTACTACCACCGATAGAATCTGTGCGGACAGTGATGATACAATTCAGACCAGTTCATATTGTCTTGCCTGATCGTTACTACAAAATTCAGCGTGACTTTCCCAGTGAGATAGTGATCTAGTTCATTTCCCGCTAGGTGCGCTGCAAATTGTATCCGCCAAGCATAATAGTTGTTGCAGTCCAGAGAAAGAGTCTTCAGATTCTTGATTATAATAACCTTCGTTTGATGATCATCACCAAGAATTTGCGTCGTCTCCTCTAATTCTTTGTTCATCACCATGATTGGATGCGGAAAATCCAATGGTAAATGAACAAAACAGAGAACACTCGATCGATCTCAACAGAAAATTCTCCCAAGATCTTAACAGGCGACTAATACCATATGAGTGAAATTAGAGAGATAGAAAATAGGGGAATCAAGTGATCAACCCCTCTAAACATACATTAAATGTGTTTATATACAATTGGGGGTTTAGATTAGATCTTAACTAAATTCAGTTAAGTTATAATCTACACTAACTAATTACAATTAACACATAAGCACTAAAACGTAATTAAAAATAATTAAAGACAATTAGCATTATTTATATCACTAATAGTTATAAGTTTACACAGAAATTCTATAGGAAGAATTTCATTGCAAAATATGGAAAGTTCTTCCATTGCAAGAGAATTTCGAAAAGGATTTCCACGTGTTTAGGGATTTAAAAAAAATTGGATTTCTGACGTACCCAAATTTGCACCGAGTCTAGAAAACAAAATTCACGGACAGATCAACATGACACATCTTCATAGGATATCCAACAGACGACCAAGATCAAGAAACGAATGAACTAGATCCATCAGTTAATCACTCCAATCGCGGCCAATGCGGTTTTTGATTCAGTGAAAGAGGTTGTGAACCCATGTCTTCAACAATTCTTTCGATGCTACGTAATTGACCAACCGAAAGAGTGGTCGAAGTACATCCATTTAGAAAAGCTATGGTATAATACAACCAGACACTCCTAGACAGGAGTGAGTCAGTTTAAGTTAACTTATGGGATCCCCCTTACTCTATTGATTCACACTGAAGATACTTCATATCATCCTAACCCTAAACCTAATCGCAAGCTATCAAGATATAATATAATGCTTTCAAACTCAGGATAAAGAATATATATGTGATCAAAATTCAAAAACTATAAACAATATCATAATTTATTTATCATAACATCTTCAGATGATTGAAATTGAAAATAGAAAAATATTAGTTTTCATATATTGATTTCAAAAGTAAACACATTTTCTATAGTAAAAAAATAACTTCTTCAGATTGAAAATAGTAAAAGATTTTAAATAATAATTGAGACTTCACAGATATCACATTTACTGAGAATCAAAGTCTTCAGCTTAACAAAGTTTCCGATATTCAGATTTAAGACAGAAGAATCGATACAAAGATATCGAAGATTAGGAGCGTAGAAGTTGTTGATAAGAGGATAAATTCCACCATTAAATTTAATCATCAAATTCTTAAGATTCGGACAAAAATTTAAAAAGGTTGCAATGGTTGATCCTGCTTGAGATTCATCAGAAAGTATTTTAACACAATCAAGATGCAGAGTAGTGAGGTATTTAAAATCTTTGAACAAATGAGGAATTCTGAATGTGCAATTGCAGAGAGTCAATGATTTTAACCTTTCAAAATAAAAGATACAAGATGGTACCAAAGAACCTTTAATGGCTAGTGTTTCGAGAGAAGGAGCATCCATAACGTCGATATCTAGAGACTCGCAAATAGAGTAAATGGTCAAATTTTTAAGAACAGGACACAAACGTATCATTTGATCAACAGCGGTGTATTCTCCAATAAATTCAACATTAACAAGATGCAGAGTTATAAGGTACTTAAAACCCTTGAACATCTGTGGAAATCTGAATGTGCAATTGCATAGAGTCAAATTTGTTAACTTATCAAAATCAAAGATAGAAGATTGTACACAAATATCTTGACTGTTAAATCTTTGGATTTCGAGCTCTTCGATTTTCAAATGAACCAACCAATCAAGCCATCTGTTCAATTCTCGGGAAGTTTCCACATTGGTTTCTATATGATCACCAATGCATAATTTGAACTTTTTAATATTTCCAGTATGATTTGATAAAATCCAATTAATTTTTGAAAGCGTGTTTCTTGTCACGGTTTGTATATCGATATTGTTTGACGTTATTCCATATGTTTCGAAGTTGAGAGACAGATCAGGAATATTTCTCCACTTGTATCTCCAATGCTTTGATAGACAACATGTTCTGATTGCATCATCTAGTGGCATACGCACAAGAATCTCTTCTATAATTCCACCAGGCAATGAACTCAGTCTATCCTCTTCAGATTCCGAATTCGAATTCTGATCACAATCCTGTAATTCTTTTTCCATTGGAAAAAGAGGCCAGGAAACTGGAAAACTGCACATTTCAATCAAAATGTTTGAAAGAATGAGTACATTTCAATCTAAACAAAATTATATAAAAAAAAAAAGTAATGAAAACCATGATTTGCAAGAAATTAAAATACATACCATATGTTCCTTCCCAGTTGGATTATTTGCTGCAGAGAGACAAATAACTATATATATATATATATAAATTGGTCATTTTCTTATTCAGTTAATACAGTTAGGTAGTTTTTACTGTTAAAGTAGGTAATTAGCTATGTTACCACCGATTGACAAAATAAAATCCAATCAATGAAATTAATTGATGTAAAAGAAACATTAATTACCACTTGATCAATGTGATAAAGAGAAATATAAAAATGATATCTATAATTATTCATGATCATCTTTATTTTAAACTACAACTATGTTGATCTCTGGAGCAGAATCTCTTTGGAATGATTAATATTCTTAAGTCGTGGTGCAATACTAAATTTATTTTTAATTATTTTGGAATAAATCCATACGATAATCATCATCTTCTGATGCCATGATATTGAAAATATTCCATTGCATGATAAGCCCAATGAATCCCAATGAAAATATTCCATTGCATGAAAAGAATCATTCTTGATCAATTTCAAAAAAGAATAAGCCCAATGAATCCCAAATATTTTCATTTTTTGAAATTTTCTATCTTGTATCTGTAAAACTTTCAACATACTGCAAACAAAAATTAAAATGGTTAACGTACTTTTGCGGGAAACCATTTTTGCATCCTAGAGAACCAAATTTGCTCCTCCAATTAATTTCGTAAGAGGCAAAGTTAGCATTCCAAGACGCGGAATTAACAATGACGAAATTTCATTATTAAAAATGACGGAATCTCGAACAATAACAATGGGAAACAAAACGACGGGTCGAAAATGACGGAAATTCCGTCATTTTTAGCTTGTTTTCGTGTAGTACCACCAACAACACTCCTATAAAATTTAATGAGGGTTCGAAGAACAGTTCGAATTCGGTTCGTTAGATAAAAAATCGAACCGAAATATTAAAATAGATTTGTTTAGTTAAATAAACCGAACCTTCGTTGTTGTTCGATGAATGATTCAGTTCGTTTAAATTTATTGTCACTCACTCTACCTACGTTTTGAACGTCTTGTACGTTCGATTAAATTTATTTGGTCAGTGTTTAATAGAACAGAACAAACAGATCAGATCAGATTTATTTGACACACCATGACGTTTTGAACTTCGACACACTCTTATATTATAAACCTATTTCTATTATATTATAAACCTATTTCTATTTTTTATAATTTACCCGTTCTTTATTCTTTTATAATTTTATTTCAAACCATATAATTATATAAATAACTTTTGCAAAATTTTCTTTAATAAAATATATATATTATTTTTAATTTTGGGTTTTAACTTTTAACTTTTCATTCACCTTTTTCTTCATTCAACTTTTAATTTTGGATTTAGTTATGACTTATGAATAAGGCTGTAAATGGGCTGGGTCTGGGACGGCTGAGCTGAACCCGGACCCGGCCCAGACCTATAAATAATTATAAATTTCTTCATTTGGAAGTACATCATTTTGATTTAGAGGAAAATCATCATTGGGGAGAATACTTCCTAGCATTTTAGGAGTGTTGAAATGGTGAAACCTTAATCCTAATATTGGTGAAAAAATGAATAAATAGTAAGTAGTAAATAAAAAAATAACCATGGTGAAATAGTGAAACAATATACAATAAAATATTTATATTTAAACCCCTAATTTATTTAAATATTAATATTTTTTTTGTAACATTTAAATTAGGCGGGTCCGGGTCCCGCCGGGTCTGGCTAATCTAGACCCGGACTATTAACTGGCCGATTTCTGAACCCGGACCCGACCATCCGGGTCCAAACCCTTTACCGAGCCTGAAATTGGTCCCAGACCCGGACCCGGACCCGGACCCGGACTTACTTATGAGCATAAATGAAAATATTTAAATATCCACACTTTTATATTCGTATATGTCCTGATATTAATTATTTTAACTGTTCAAATCTCGTGACTCGCGGTCAGATGGTGATGGTTAGATGGGACCACTGTTCAGTGACATGGGAAGGGAGAGCAATTGCTCCCCCTAAAATTTGACAATTTTAAAAGGACATATATGTAATTTATAATTATATAAGGGTTTTAATATAATTTTTACATTATATTAATATTTTAGGACGTTTAACTTATAAATTTTACATTATATAATTATACAATTTTTTTTATATTTCCCCCAAATTAAAATTCACACTTTCCTAAATCCCCAAATCCATCTTCCGGTTGAGGGTTGCAGTGGCCAGCGGGGTGTCTTTTTCGGTCGTTATCGCCGGCCTTGCGGGACATTGAAGTAATGTTTAATGTATTTCGAATTTTTATTTGAAATTTTTATTGTTGAAACTTCATTAAATAAATGTGTTTATTTATATTTTAAATATTAATTAATGAATATATTTAATATTAATTTTTATAATCGATTTTGTAAATAGTAAGACAAAATTTTATTTTTTAAATAATAAAAAAAATCCCCTTGGGCAAATTTCGCCTCTTTTTACGGGAATTCCTGGATAAACAACTGACACTACAGGATTCCTACGTTTCAGCGACGGTCAAATATCGTCGTTAAGTGTCAAAAATCGTCGTTAGAATCTATTTAGAGACGATTTATGATTGTCACTAAAGCTTTACCGTAGGTCGCGGCGCTAAAAAATTGACGACGATATTGGTCATCGTTGGTGAAAATTTAACGATAATTCAATATCGTCGCTAACATATATATGGTCGCACGTGGGTTTTTTTTTGCGCCAAAAAAATATTACCATCGTTAAATCGTCACAACCATTTGAAAACATCGTTGCTGAATTGTGTATAAATCGTCGCTATTATTGAAAATCATTGACGTTGAATTGTCGCTATTATTAAATTTTAAAATTTATTGTCTCAACAAATCGTCACTATTTTGAAATTGAACGATGATCTAAAATCGTCGTTGAAAACATATTTTCTTGTAGTGTGATTGTGCTCAACTTCATTTGATATTTTCTATGTTTTTTAATATTTTTGAACATTTATGTTTAACTATTTTTAAATGTTAAACGAACGAACTTAATAGTTATTAATTCAGTTCGTTTATCTTATCTTAACGAACATTTAATAAACAAACCAAACCTTATAAATTTTACAATAAAAGATGGCATAAAATTTTTGAAAATAAAAGATGCAATTAATTACTTGTTCTGATAACTAAAACTTAGAAGCTAATGATCTCAGATAAAATAGTAATGACAATTATGACAATTAACAAAATTTATTAATTAGGAAGAAGATCTGGTGCGGCCAAACCCTATGCACGTGCGCAGCTGGTCTCCGACGAGATCGATCATGACTCAGAGAGGTTTCTAAAGGTCAGATGGCCGCACCGGATCGTGGTTCTAATAAATTAATTACTCTAAATTCTTAATGCATGCATGCTGACATAAAATTCAACCCAGAAGAATTCCCAAAAACATATCTACAACTGATCATTGCTGGATTTTGATTGTATGTCAATTTAACATTCTTCAACTGGATAGCTCTACAGGGCTGGCTGGGACTGCATTCAAATTTTATGCCAACTTCATTTGCAGAGCTTCCTCTTATATTACTGAAAATCACTTTGCTGATTTTTATTCCTGAATTCTGCACAATGAAAAATAAAATCTTACGACTTTCGACTTCCGACCGACTATAGAAATAACAGTAACAATAACAGTAAGTACCTGATGAGGACAACCTTGTTGCCAAGGACAGTAATTCTGGTCGATGATGATAGGGTTTGTAACATTGGACATGGTAATATCTCTGAATACCACATTGCTAACATACCCATTGCTAGGTCTTCCCCATGTCTTTATTCGGACGCCATTCATGGTATTGTAGAAATCAACCGTTTTAACCGTCACATTCCGCACCCCGGGTTCTTCTTCATATTGCCCTAGACTCCCAATACTATCATAAATAAAAATTAGGGTTTTATTTTCAATATGATGGTTTAGGGTTTAAAGTTTTAGTTTGTTCATTTTAATTTCTAATATGGATTTGGGAATTGAATTGAATTGAATAGAATAGAATAGAATTTTTAACCTGATTCCATGGCCAGGACCACAATAGATGCTCTCGACAAGAACATTGTAGGTGCCGGGGCCGATGGAGATGCAGTCATCTCCGGTCTTGATGAATGACTTTCTTATGATGATATCCGACGACTGCTGCACGTGTATTCCGTCGGTGTTGGGACTGTTCTCCGGTGCTACCAAATATAAATCTTCAACGACGATATTGTTCGATGCCCATACGAAGATATGGAAGAATTTGCTGTTGAACGATTTCAGACCAGTGAGTTTCACATTACTAGAACGACCGATGCTCAACGTCTTTACACCCTCAGGGCAGCCGGTGTTGTTGTTGTATTTTCCTTTGCATGCCCAAAAAGCCTCACCTTGACCGTCGAGACTTCCACCGCCGTATATAGAAAGTCCGTTCACGTTGTTAAACAAGATCCACGTTCCTTGTTGGAAAGCGGTGTAATCCGAAAACGCACGCAAAGTTCCGTCTATTCGGAACCCGATTTTGGAAGTCCGGCAAGGACCGTTGAATATCAACGTACCGACGGAGTATAGTCCCGGCGGTGCGTATAGAATGGAAGGTTTATCGGATTGGCAAGTTGCTTTCCAAGCGTTTAAGAATGCCTCTGTCGCATCGTTACGGCCGTCGAGTCTGGCTCCGAAGTCTGTGACCGGAAAGTAAGATTGATTTGAAGCGAAGGATTTCGAATGGTGGAGAATATAGATGAGTGTTAGGAGCAGAAGGTGGAGGATCGTGTTGGTGGATGGTGCCGCCATGGGAGGAGGAGAAGGAAAAGATGGAAATCAAGGAATCAACGGTGGTGGTGAGATTAAATAATGAAACGTCAAAAAAAAAGGTATATAATTCTTTCCGAAAGGCGAAAAACCTTTGTTAAAAATTAACAAATATAGACCATAAAAAAAGAAAATTATATATAAAAAAAAGGAAATAGATTTTTATTTTAATTGGGCCGATTGTGATATTATTTTGGATTCTAAATTTAATTTTCAATATTTTTTATTTTTTTTTATTTGATCAATGAAGTTTGAGATATATATCATCATTTTTATTATTATTTAGGTTATTTTTTATTTTGAAAAAAAAAATGACGTGAGGAATGAAGAGGTGAGCAGATACAGGAAATACCTGGATCCAAAAATCATCTCTGTCCCCGTACCTGATCCATTAAAATACTAAATTAAATGTAAATAGTCCAAATGTAAATAGTCCAAATGTAAATAGATAATACTTCAGTAAATTAACAAAAATTATCGATACTAATTAATCTTCAATTTTTTCACCACTAACATTTCACATTTGACGTTCAAAACTTAAAATTTAGAAAATATTAAAAATTTAAAATGTAGGGGGTTAGATATAATTTTTTTTTAATATAAACTTATGTATTTAATATATTATATAGGGTTATTTATATAAATTGTACTATATAATATAAGGTATATATACAATTTTTTCCAGATACTAAGATTATCCGGAGCGGGGATTTTAATCTCCATCCCCGTACCCAGAAATGGCCGAGGATTTTGGTCGAGGACGGAGATGAGGATTTTTCTATTTCTGGTAGGAAAATCTTCCCCATCCTCGTCTGGATACACGGGTGGGAATCTCACCCTTAGGAATGAGAAAATAAATTAAATTTAAATTTTGAGAAATACTAAATGTTTTAAAAATCGAAAGTAAATCAAATACGACAATATATATTAAGGGTGAGAACAGGACGGGGCGGGTCGCCCCATTCCGTGTTTTTTATTTTTTGCCCCATGTCATGTTGCCCCGGTCATATTCCGGGGTAGGGCACGCCCAGGTTTTTTAAAAAATAATTTTTAATTTTTTTTTATTAATTTAAATTATATTATATTAGATATATGATTATTAAAATTAAATTTTTTTAAAATTAAGGTAGAAAGTTTACCCATTTTGTATTTTAGATTTTTTTTTTTATAATTTATATATATTTTTTTTAATAATTCCAGACAGGTCGCCCCAGATCCACCCCATTCCGCGTCTCGATCGCCGGGTCCGAGGCGGATCTCGGGATAAGAAGATACCGTACCTGACCCGTTCTGTTCCGTACCCTGTTTTTCCAAAACGGGACAGATACCGAGGCCGAGGTGAGACCGCCCGCGACCCATCCCGTTCTCACCCTTAACATATATGTTGGAATCAATTGATTCCTAATTAAATAAACAAATGGGCAATGGCCAAATTTAGCTAAGCCCATTAGACTATAGATATAAATATTAAGAACTGCCGTGAATAGTAATTTTATGGAATTGGAAAAGCGAATTTCAGACTTTTGTTCAAGGATGTCCTTGGCTAATACTGATAATAAGTTGCAAAAACCACTAGATCCAGATACTAATCATGTTTTAAAAACCGAAAAGTGCTTCCATTTTCCAGGATGCGCTTTATAGCGCGCTAAAGCGTCAGTGGTATTTTCGTAAATATTTTTAATTTTTATGAAACTTAATTAAATATAACGAGGATACCCTTATATAATATTGGGGGGAAAACGAGGATGGTCGAAATCCGGTCAAACAAACCGAATTCCAGCCAACTTCGTTTTTTGTTTTTGACGGTATTAAGGGAAAACGTACCAAAAAAATGAAAAAGACCTTACGTGAAGCAGGCAAGTAGAATGTGAGAAGAAACGTGCAAACTCCGGCAGAAGAGTGGCAGTTCCGACGAGGTCAGCGGTTGCTCTGGCGAGTTCTACGATTTTTTTAAGAGAGGAAAAATAAACTATGGTTTATTAAAAGAGGGTGTTGGATTTAAATAGTTTTATTTAAAAGAAGGGGTAATAAGGGAAAGAAGAGACTTTTAAGTTCTTTTTAAATAGATTGGTGGATTACCCATCAACCCAACCCAACCCACCTACCCGACCTGACTATCTGGAGGAAAACGTCAAAAATTAACGCGTTAAAAACAAAGTAAAATTAAAGTTTCTGAGATCCAGGGTTCGAATCTTACTTTATACATTTCCACTTATATTTACCCGATTATATATTATGTAGTTTTGGTATATCATCCAGAGGTCGACAACAACGGCAAATCCAGGAATTTTTTCTCTGAAGGACTAATTTTAAATCATTTAACCAAATTCAAAAAAAAAATTCAATCCAATGGTTCTAGACAAAGGTGTCATATTTTTGTCCCACAATTTTTTAAAATCGGCATGAATCTCTCCCAAAGTTTTTAAAAAACCCAAATAATTGTCTCGATTCAATGAATTTTCTGACTCATTATAACCATGAAATGTTTGACCATGAATTAAGAGATATTTAACAATAACAATTGAAGTTTATAACCTCTGTTTGTATTCTGCCCGAACCAAATGAGTTTTAATGTGTTGATTTTGATTCATCAAAAATTCACATTTACTCTTTGCAACATTGTGATGACTATTATCTCTCCCAACATGTTGTTTCAAATATTCTTGTTTATTCCATTTAGAAAAACCTCTAGTTGCAAAACATGATCAATCCAAAAGAAAAAACAACGCATCAATGATTAAAAAAAATCAATTAAGTTATAAGGAAAATAATAAACAAATTTTACTTACAATTAAAAGCAGTTTCATTTGTTTCCAAGAATAAATAACAACATAAACAGAAAACGGCGTCTTTTGAAATGCTATATTCAATTCATGATTCATATTTCTCAAACCACAATACACTAAATCTTCTCGATTGATTTTTAATCCTCTTCAATGGAAATTTATGTTGACGTGGTTGACAAGGTTTCTTTTGTAAATAATATCTTCTTATTTGATATTGATCATTTGAATGGTAGTCATTTATCTTCTTTCGCAATCCCGGATCGGAAGGTAATTTACTTACATCGAGTGGCTCTCTAGATGGTTGTGGATTGAATGATAGAGTTGAAATTGGTTGATTTATTCTAGGTCTTTTGATCACAAATTTATCCATTGATTATCTATGTAAAAATGAGAAAATCTAAATTAATAACAAATTTAATAATAAGAAATGTGGATAAAAATAACTTTATTCTTTTTCTTTGTATGGAACGATTATGGTCACGAACTCAAGTGAAGTGGAAAAAAAGAAGTCAAAAATTAAATGAATGGTGTGGAGATGGAGATGGAGGAGGAGGAAGAGGAAAGAACGAAATTTCTAAATTCTTATATATAGATGAACAGTTATGGAAAATTAAGGTAAATATAATAATAAATTAATTATTAATAGAATAATGATTTATAAACAAAATATTTTAAAAATATTTTATATTATTATTATATTATAAAAATAAAATATATTATTATATTATATTAATATATTTTAAACGGTGGAGACTTATATAAATATTTTTTTTTTTTGGAGGGGACGGGGGCTAAGTCCCCCTACATTCGCCGCTGGTTGACAGTTATACATTTGTAGAGAGGTACCTTTCGTTATCAAAAAAAATAACAACGTACGATTGGTTTGTTAGTCTTAGGAACTATTAAAGATTTTGAGGTTCAGGGTTCGAATCTTATTTTATAAATTTCCATTTATAGTTTTACCCGATGATATATTATGTGACTCTTATATATCATTCGAAGGTTGACAGCTTTACATCTGTAGAAATGTATCATCCGTTATCAAAAATAAATAAAAAATAACTTAACTGTCTATAACTAATTCTAGATGACCAACTATAGATGGGAATTTGTTTTACTACCAATTAATTAAAAAAAAATTAGGTAAGGAGATTAATTCAACTGATCACAATAATTAAGGTTAGTTTAGAGTTGTATTTGTAATTTTTATTTAATTTTCATTATGATGTACATAGTAATATATTATGTGACTCTTGGTATATCATTCAAAAATAAGTTTTTTTACTTGTAAAAAGATACCCTTCATTATAAAAAAAACAATAAATTAAAACTAAATAACCATTATTTGAGATCCAACTATATACCATTAAACAAACCGATTCAAAATTAAAATACTCAAAAGTCAAATCTTCGTATTATCATATATCAAATATTAAATTCATCAGTTTACAAGATCTCAGATCGAGGCATGTAGCTGCACTTGCTCTCTTTCTATATGTAAATAAGCAAAACATTAATACTCATATCCATCAAAGCCGCGACAATCGATTAGCGCGCAATCAGACTGTCACTGCAAAAAAAAGACACCTTATATGACAGACTATTATTGACGGATTTTCATATGGATAATTAACCAGAAAAATTCGAAGTGGCCGGTAATCAAATTTAAACCCTAGCTAGCTACAATATAATATTCTATGTAATTATAATTATATTTGAAGTATCTGTGTATGTGTGTGTGTCTGTGTGTGTTTATGTAGCTCAATTCGACCATCGTTTAGAAGCAATTCCGGATGGTGTTTCTTCCAAAAGTGTAGCCCCTAACATTCTTACAAGATGATAGCGTCGGTCCTCTATTGTATGTTAGCACCACATTTCCCATACGAATTCCACTGCAAGGGTTTGACGCACTGCAATCAAAAACAGCTGCCACCTTTGTCTTCGACGTCCCGACTATTCTCTGGATCTTCAAATCGCTTATTTGTACACCTGAATGCTAAATCCCCCCCCCAAATGTTCGATGGAATGAGAATTAGGTTTTTGATAAGTCCAATATTTGTGAAAAATATATGTTGATATGGAAATCGCTTACATACCTTATTTGGGCACCCTTTTTTCGTTGGGCAGTAGTTCTGGTTGATAATGATCGGATAACGGACGTTGATCATTTTCGAGTCTTCGAACACTACTTTTTTTACGTACCCTCTGCTTGGTCGTCCCCATGTTTTGATTCGTAGTCCGTTGTCAGTTCCTCGGAACGTCACCTTCCTGATCGTCACATCCTGAACCCCTTTTTCGTTTAATTTATGCCCTAAGCTCCCTATACTGTGTTCAATTTGGTTAAGAATAATAGATTCAGGTGAGATCTTTATATATTTATGGGTCGATGCATGCACTACAAAAAAAAAAGACATTGTATGGCGGTCTTTTGATGGTTAAGAATTTATGGGTTGTACGATAGATTAAGATTCTTTTATTTTAGCTGTCAAAAAAAGTCTTTTTTTTGTAGTGTAATCACAGTCGTTGGTCACATACCTGATTCCATGACCGGGGCCACAAAAGACTCCATGGATCAACACTTTGCGTGTACCTGGCCCAATCGAAACACAATCATCGCCGCTTCTTATGTTGGTGCCAATAATCTTAACATCCATTGAATGTTGGACATGGATGCCATCGGTGTTAGGGCTGAGCGACGGCGCTATGAGTGTGCCGCCTAAAACCTCGACTTTCTGTGAGCGGTAGATGAATAGATGAAAGAATTTACTGTGGATTGAATTTAATCCGACGATCTTGATATTTTTTGATACTCCAATTGTCAATGACTGATCGATCAAAAAAAAATCATATATTAAAAATCGAATCTAAATTGTGATTAAAATACATGTGAACTGTGAATTAAATAATTCGGTGCAGAAAAAAAATATATAATCAGAAGATAGAAGAATTAGCTCACCGGAGGACCAAAAGGGCAACTTCTGCCAGCACGCTTACAAGCCCACAAAGCTCTACCTCTGCCGTCGATATGACCGCCACGGATTCTAAGACCATGAACACGATTGAACTCAATCCAAGTTTTCTCATTCTTTGGGTAACTCAATCGAGCAACCAACGTTCCTGAATTCCAAAAGTTTATCTTGTTCCGGCATGGACCCTTGAACATGATTGACCGGAGTAAATACCTTCCTTTGGGAATGTAGAAAGTGATCGACTTCGGTGAGTGGCACACCACATTCCATGCTCGGAGAAACGCTTTTGTTGCGTCTGTTCTTCCATCCGGCTTCGCGCCAAAGGCAACCACGTTTACCGCCGCCAGTGTTGGTGTTGGGACGAAGACTACTAGAAGTAGTAGAAGAAGAGAAACAACACCAACAATGACTTTGGATTCCATGGTGTGAGAACTGAGATCGAACTGAGATTAATAAATAGTTTGAATTGTATCCAATATTTATATACATAGAAATCAAAAGAATCTACGGTGTAATTAAAGCTGAAGTTAGGCATGTGTTGATGAAGGTGGCTGACGTTGGAAAGGGAGAGATAGCCGGAGAATAATACGGAGGAAGCGGAGAACGTCGGTGGCCACATGGTAGTGGACTAGTGGCCTCCATTTTCATTCAATATTGAAGATGTATATGTATCAACTTTATTGCATGTTCTTGGACGTACTTATGCTTGATGTATATAAATAGATTATCTCTTCACATCTCTTTCATGTCTTCAAACTCAAAACTACTTCAAATGTACAAAGTCAACTCAATTGAATGACTTTTTTTATTTTACTTTTTAAATGTCAAACAAAATATGATTTTATTCTCCAATTGGAATTTTATTAGTTGTATAAATACAATTTCATGATACACATTAATTTATTTTAAAGTTCCTCTATTTTCTTAAATACTGGTCATGATAACTATTAAGGTTTTTGAAAGTTCAGAATTCGAATCTCCTTATATTTTATTCCAGGTGTAGGTGTGTTTTTTTTAACAATTAAATTTTATTAAAATAAAGACAATGCTTAAGTTACATATAGTATAAAAATAAAAAAACAGAAGTAAAAATAAATGAGCAAAAAGTTCATTGACTCTCTTTCATTAATTATATAGTCTAATTAATATACGATGTTTCAGAAGGTTGGTATCTCATACTTCCATCATAGATGTTTTCAAAGAGTGACAACAACTTTTCTTATAATACTCTGGATTAAAAGAGAGACGGGTGTCTTTAATTATGACATCCTTAAGGACTACCTCAGGAGGTATATTAACGTGTTGTCTGTATCGATCTTTTATTTTTTCTGTCCATATATGTAGCTCTCAATAACATTCTATAGTAGCTCTCAAAGAGAAGAGTGGTGCGTAATTTTTTGCGCAGCCTCTGTCAATCTAATATCTAGATTAGATTGGGTGGGAATTGAAATATTCATTATTAATTTTTAGAAGGTGATATTCATTATACGATGTTTATCTAAAAGAATTAAAAGAGATTTGAAATCAGAACAGTTGAATGACTTCTAAATTTCGGATGTGTTGATAAATGGAAATAAAATATTTTTTTTTTTTGTTATGAAATAAGTTTTTTGAAGGAGATAAATTAATGATGATGGGATGTAATTAATTTTCTCATGAGAATTATATATTTTTTAAAAACAACTTTCAATCTCAACCATTAATTCATTTACAACAAAAACTTGGTATTGACAAATGACAATCAATATAATATAACAAAATGTAGGAAATAAAATCTAAATTTCATTAAAATCTATTAATCCTATATATATGTATATATAAATTAATATGGCAGTCTTTACTAATCCTATTTAAAAATATACTAAAAATCTGAATGAGTTTTTTTAAAATCAACCACTAATCCACTATTCACAATTTCAATAATAAAGTGGTATCAAAGTCAATATAATTTGGTATTAAGGCATCTAATTATTAGTAATTATCAATGATTTGAAAATTGAATGAAGACATATGGAGTATAAATGGTAGGTTGGTAGTCACTAGTCAGTAAGGATTTAGGAATATTTTGTTGCCATAAATAATATATATTTCTCTGATTTGTCAAATGTTATTTGTGTGACAATGTACCATTGACTATTGTATTTTATTTTATATTTACAATTAGACCTGACAATTCGTATCGCAACACGATTGACACAACTAATTTTTTCATTGACACGAACAAGATCCGTGTCAAAGACCCGACACGATCAAATCTGTGTCGACACGACTGACACGGCATTATTTTTTATTTAATCATCTGATGATGGAGTATCAAAAACTAGGTCACACTAACTCTCTAAAGACCAACCTCTAGCTAGGACCCTTAAGACACTATTTATTGGACCAAAACCATCTGGGTTCATAAGGCCCAGTCCGACGAGCAAGACTTGGTCGCTTCATTATGGGGGTGGACGGACGCCCGTGGACGGATGTTGGGCCTAGGTCCAGTATTTGGGGTATCATCATTATCTTAATCTCTCTTGACTCATCTAATCTACTATTAAAATTAGGTTTTTTACAAAATCAGCTATACAATCAAAAAATTATGGGCCTGAAAATCAAACCAGGAGAAAACTGCATTCAGTTACATAGAAGAATAATTCATACCACTGACTGAAACTCCTGCTGCATCCATTTCCTCCAACACATTCAAAACCTCATCCATCTCTCCCAACCTACATAAGCTGTGAATTATGGTTGTGTAGGTAACCTCATTAGGTTTACACCAATGGATCTTCTTATTGCTTCCCATATCTCTAAGCAATTTGAGAGCACCCTGAGTATCTCCGACGCAGCAAAGACCATTGATTAGAGTGTTGTAGGTTATAATGTTCGGAGAACAACCCAATGTACTGAACATCTTCTCGGTAAGAACACGGGCTTCACTAACTCTATTTACACTGCATAGACCGTTGATTAGTGTATTATAGGTTATAACATCGGGAGAACAACCTGACTTATTATGCATCTTCTCAACAAGAACACCAGCTTCGTCAACTCTGTTTATGGCAGACAGACCTTTGATCAGAGTATTATAGGTTACAACATTCGGAGAACATCCAAATTTAATGTACATTGTCTCAACAAGAACACTGGCTTCATCAACTCTGTTTATAGAACACAAACCTTTGATCAGATCATTGTAGACTACGGTATCGGGACAATGACCTCTTTTAAGCATTTCTCCGAAAATTACAAATCCCAATTTAACAGTATGAGTGTTCTTACTCCTGCAATAGCTGTTAATTAATGTACCATATGTGATGACATTAGGAGCAAAACCCATTTGAGGAAACCTATAATATAAATATGTAGCTTCATCAAGTTTTTCAGCCTGGCAAAGACCATAGATGATGGAATTTAGGGTTATGATGCTGGGTGTGGCACCATCCTTCAGAAACTTTGTGAAAATTCCAAATCCTATGTTGAAAAAATGATTCTGAAAGCAATAGTTGATGATTGCATTGTATGTGATCAAATTAAACATGTGACCCATATCAAAAATCAGTCTTAACAGGTGGATTACATCGAAGATTTTCTTTGATTTGAAAAAACCGTAAACCAATGCGTTGTAAATCATCATGTCTGGTTGACAACCTAACTTCAACATATATCCCAAAACTGCCAATCCTGATTCAATTTGATCAATTTTATGATACCAACTGATAAGGATACCATAAGTGACAGTGTCAGGTGTACAACCCATCTCAGGCATTCTCTCAAACAAATCCATGGCATCCCTGATTCTACCGTATTTACATAAACCATCAATCAAACTGCTCAAAATCACAACATTTGGACTACACCCTGACTTCATCATACATCCAAGAACTGCCAATGCTGATTCAATTTGATCAATTTTATGATAACAACTGATAAGTACACCATAAGTGACAGCGTCAGGTGTACATCCCATCTCAAACATTCTTTCAAACAGCTCCATGGCATCCGTGATTCTACCATGTTCACATAATCCATCAATCAAACAACTCAAAACCACAACGTTTGAGCTACAACCAGCCTTGATCGTACATCCAAGAACTGACAATCCCAATTCAATTTGATCAATTCTACAAAAAAAACTGATAAGGATACCATAAGTGATCGCACTAGGAGGACAACCCATCTCACGCATTCTCTTAAACATCTCCTTCGCATCATTGACTCTACCACATTTGCTTAACGCATCAATCAAACTGTTAAAAACCACAACGTCAAGGTTCCATCCTCTCTTGATCAAATCACCCAGCACTCCAAACCCCAAATCCAAACGACCCAAGTAGCAACAGCTGTCAATAAGGATCCCATGAGTGTAGATGTCTGGAGAAATAATGCCAGCACCCAAAGCAGTCCTGTAAATCCAAAGAACAAATGGGTAATCTCTTAATTTCTTGAAACGAGCCAACAAAGTATTCAAAGAGGAAACCGATGGAGGTGGATTAGAGCTGAGCATTACGTCGAACAGCTTCAATGCACCAGTTTTGTTGAAATTTTGGGAACTGCATTGGGTTCGGATGTAGGTGTTGTCAACCTCTCCAAAAAAGAGTGATCTTTGTAAGAGATGACGATAAAGACTTTTTCTTTGTATGCTGTAAGACAATACTGAAAACAAAGAGATGGGTGTTCTTGGCCGTAGGAAGACGATGTGCATCAGAGCAATGGAAAGAAGAAAACAAAACTGAAAAAAGAGAGAACAAAACATAAATGATAAAACCCTTCTAAACCCTGAACTCTGAAGTGTCAAAACATAAACCCGAACCCGATTAAGATTTGTACCCGAACCCGATTAAGATTTGTACCCGACCCGTGCCCATGTTGTTTATATGACTTATATACATGGTGACTTTTCTTATGGACAGGGCCTTGAATTCTTTTGAAGTAAAAAAAAACCTGTGATAAGCCCATAATACAGTTACACAGAGCTCTCTTATATGAGGTTAGACGAGGTAGACAGATCACAGACATTCATTTTGTATCACCTTGATATGTGTGGAATATGTGGTTTAGATTGACCAACCTCATTCAACTTCATATAAACTTAACTTCGCTTTATATTTACTGTATTAGCACAATATGAAATATGAACTATGAAATTTGTTTTTACCTTTGATTCTCTGGATTTCTTAAACATTTTGGCATTGCCATAACAGCAGTTTCCTACTAATGCATCTTCTTCTTAACAACATCACATGCAAAAGATTATGAATTCGACACACATCTGTAGTGATCTTGAAATAGGACAATTATAGGAAATAAGAACGTATAAGCATGATCAAAACAATTATAGGAAATATGAACCCTAATCAATATATGCAGATCATGTACCTTGTCTCTATAATAAACCTTGTTTCCATATTTTTCTTTCACAGTACTCCAGAAATTCCAAAGTGGGCCAAATGAGTTCCCTATAATTTTATAGAAATTAATGATCAAAAAATAACACAAAAGGTAGAAAAAAAAACTTTTTAAAAATACCCATAAAAGAATGCAAATGAATGTAAAGCATCCAAAATCATTTAAAACAGATCTAAATATTAAACTTTGACATTGAATTACAAGTAACTATTAAGTTACAAAGATTTCTAATTCACTAACTATATCACATCAATCAGGATATTATAACAAATTAAGTTGAAACTTCATCATATTAAAAGTTGGGATGTACAGAAAAACAGTAGTTCTATCTTTAATGGACATGACCTGCAAATCTGCAAAATAGTGCAGAATACCAAATATAAAGAATTAAGAATTAAAAACAATCATTGAGGTTGTATGAAACTTGAAATTTGAGTTTTCAAAACAATCTTCCATTCAAACTGCAAATCCCCAACTGAAGTTTCCATGATACAAACACATGTATGTATGATTTAGGCATGCTGAATGCCAATTTAACAAGCAAATACTTGTTTTTGGATAGAACACGTAGAAGCTGAGCATTGCACCACTTCTAATTATGCTTAGAATGGTCGATGGAGGTACCAAGCCTAGAATGTCATTCCTAGCAAGTGCATTCCACAATCCTTTGGTGCACTAGACATTGAGAAGTTAGTAATTTTTAAAGTTCCATGTCTACAGTGATTTGTAATGATGTATTTTGTAATTCCAAAGAAGATTTTAAAGATTGCATCGAGAGGATGAAGGCTCGCTGTTCGAAACATTCTCCTCATCTCCTGTAAATACTAATAGGAGACTAATTATATTTATGTCACTTTGATTTTCCAACAAGTTATTTAGAAGTAAAAACACATATATGGTACATGGAAATATGAAATGATATAGATGAAACTAAATATGATTACTTCTGAACATGAAAATAAACGTAAATAGTTTCTACTTGCCTCAATTGCCTGGTGTATCAGGAACATGAACAGACCAATATGGTACTCTAGATTTTATGCATTTTCCCCTAAGGTTAACCAAATTCCACCCAACTAAAACCTATTGAAGTACTCACTCCCTTCTCTGTCATTACTTCTCTTAATCTCTTGGCCTTATCCCACTCTCCAGCTTCAGCATAGATGTTGGCCAAAAGAACATAATATCCACTTGCTTTGGGATCTAATTTGAAGCAATTATGAGCAGCAATCTCTCCCAGCTTCACATTTCCATGCAATCTACAGGCAAGAAGGAGTGCTCCCCATGCTCCGACATGAGGTTGCATAGGCATGCTCTTTATTAGCCTGTACGCTTCATCCAGTCGACCAACCCGGCCAAAAAGATCCACCATAATAGCATAGTGATTGCATGATGGTGCAACCTTATGGTCCCTCCACATTGAGGTAAAACATCTAATCCCTTCCTCTACTAAGCCTGCGTGTCTATAAGCTGCTAGAAGTCCTGTGAAAGTAACTGAATTTGGGACAATATCATCGTCTAACATTTTATCGAATAGATGTATTGCATCAGAAGCCTTTCCATTCATCCCACATCCCAAGATCATTGCACTGTACGAGACAAGATCTCGTTTGCTTGACCCAATAAATAGTTCAGATGCTCTTTCTATGCTACCACACTTGGCATAGAAATCAATAAAGGCTGTTCTCAAATGTTCATCTAGTTCAATTTGGAGATCTCTCATAAATCCTTCGATCCACAACCCAAATCTAAGGTCACCCAATTGCGAACAAGCGGAGATGATGCTAGAAAAAGTCATTTTATCAGGGTACAAGTGGCCATTGATGTAAAGTTTCCGCATCTGATTGAACAACTCAATTGCTTCTCTTGGTTGACCACTCTGTGCGTAGCAGGTGATCATAGCATTCCAAGAGAACAAATCTCTCTCGTCCATTTGATCGAAGAGAGATTTGGCAGAATCAACATCTCCAGACCGAGTGTAGCCTGATATCATTGTAACCCACGAAACTGTGCTCTTTTGGTGCATTTGATCAAACAAATCTCTTGCAAATGCTATTTTCCCACAGTCAATCCACCCACATATGATGCTATTCCAAGATGCAGGATTCTTCTCAGGCATCTCACGAAAGAGTATGATAGCACTTTCCATATCCCCTGCTTTAGCGTACCCTGAAACCATGGAATTCCATGATATCACATCTCTAATAGGCATTTCATCAAACACCTTCCGTGCAGATTCTAGAAACCCATCTTTCAAATACGCAGCCAAAATGGTGTTCCAAGAAACCACATTTCTTACAGGCATTTCATCAAACACTTTCCTTGCAATTTGAATTCCATCCAACCTAGAATAGAAGCCCACAAGAGAAGTTCCAACGTACACATCAGAACTGTAGCCATGCTTATACATCTGCGTGTGTAACGATGACCCAAGATACATATTCGAAAGTTGAGCACAGGCCTTGATAGCAGCGGTAACAACGATATTGTCTGAGCGGTCTCCAGATTTATGGCTACTGATGTAGAGAGAAAGTGCTTCTCGGAAGCGGCCATTTTGCACGTGTGATCGTATCGCAAGTCCAGAACTTTTCTCAGTGCTTGAAGATAGAGCAGAGATGAAAGACGACATCAGACGTCGGATGCAAAGAAAACATGCTTCATTTTTTGGTCGTCTTCTTCGAAGAGTGTTTGGCATTCTCTCTAAAAATCAAATCAAATCAAACTACAGTTGGAATAATAAACTGAATTAACTAACTCGAAACTGATTGTCAATTTATTCGGGTCGGATCTCTTATTTATTCATTTAACCATGACCGATTATTCGAGACAAAGTCTTCAAAGATACTTGACATTTGTGTCAGATTACTATTCGAAACTACTGGAATAATAAACTATTTGACATTTATATAACTAAATTACTATTCGAAACTAAACGAATTCGCTGTTAATATCCTCAAATTCGGATATAGATATCTGGTAAAATGATAATACGATGCATCTGGGATACCAAGCTGTGAAAAGGGATATTCAGGCCATCGTTGACTTATCAGAATGGGAGGAGTGTGACCTAATTTGATAGGGCGTAAAGTCTATCCGGTATAAACTAAATTAGACTAAAAGATTAAAAGTTATAAACTAAACTAGAAAACTAAATACTTAGATAACGAAATACTAAAAATATTCTTTTTTCTCTTCTTTTCATTTATAAAGTTCACTGGGTTTTATAGGGTTGATCCTTGTTCAAATCATGGGATCAACCATTAGCGTACCCACCTAAGATTGGTTTGGAATTAAAAATAACCACCTACTATTTTTTTAACCATTTTACCCTTATACTTAAAGTCATTTTACGGATATGCCATTGTACCATAACGGGCAGAAATTAAAATCAGAACTCATCGTCATTAGGGTGTCAAATAAAGTCCGGCTCGACGGGCTCGGCTCGTTTAGGCTCGGGCTCGCGAGCCCAACGAGCCGAGTCCGAGTTTGGCATGTCCAAGCTCGGCTCGTTAAACTTGTGAGGGCTCGTTTGTAAGTATAAAAAATTAAAAAAATATTAAATTTATAAAGAATAGAGGTGTAGGATAGTTGGTAAAAGGTTTGTTTACTAATTGAGAGGTCATAGGTTCAATTAGGCCTGGCAATTCGTGTTGACACACGACTAATTTTTTCGTCGACACGAACACGACCCGTGTCAAGAAAATTTAATACGAACACGACACGACTGAATCCGTGTCGACACGACACAATACGACTGACACGACAAGAAATTCATGTCGACACGACACGAACACGATATGCTAAGGAAATATTTTACCATATGTGCTACTATGTTATTATGTTTAATATTATCATATTTGATATTTTTATAATATTATATTTAATTAATAATCATTTCGTGTCATATAATCGTGTCAATTTACGTTTCGTATAATCGTGTCGTGTTTTTAGAAACAAACACTAAACCGACACTATTATTAATCGTGTCAAAACTTTCGACACTAACCCGACACTATTATAAACGTGTCGTATTCGTGTCGTGTCGTGTTTTTTACGAATCGTGTCTGTTATTGCCACCCCTAGGTTTGATCCCCCATGTCTCCAAATAATTATTTCATTTATTTCGAGCTTAGGAAGTATAAAAAACTAAAAAAATATTAAATTAAGAGAAAATGGAGGTGTAGCATAGATGGCAAAACGTTTGTCAAGTATGTGAGAGGTCTCGAGTTCGATCCTCCATGTGTCTAAATAAAAATTTGTTTTAATTCTCGAACCTGGGTTCGATGATATCTTAATGAGTCGAGCCCGGCTCGGCTCGTTCGACACCCTAATCGTCATCCTCCATCATCTTCAAAACTGAAAAACACCTCCATCATCGAACTCCACTTCGGACATGAAGAACCTAGGGTTTGTTTGCCGTTTCAATGACCATAACTGGTCGATGTTATGTTTTTCTTTTACTGTTTTATATTTGGGTTCTTTTGTTTTAAGGTTTTCTTTTGAGGTTCTTATGTGGATGTGCCGATCAAAAGGGAAAGAGTGCCTTCGAAGAAATTATAACCTCACCGGATAGCTTCCAGAACAATTCCGGAACCTCACCGGGGAGAGAATTGTTCTGAACTCTGATGTAAGACAGCGTGTTGCATTCTCCATATTTGGCCGGCAACGATTCGTTGAACTTGTTATTGAAGGCGATCAGCGATGTCAATGCCCCTCTGTGACATATGTCAACCGGAAGTTCTCCGACGAATCTGTTAGTTGACACGTCGAAGAGTTCGAGATTCGAATTCCGACCTAAATCTTGTGGAAGCTTACCGGAGAACGAATTGTTGAAGAGCTTGAGTTCGATCAGATTTGGATCTGATGATATCGATCCCGGAATTTTTCCTTCGAAGAAGTTATCATTCAAACCTAACGACACCAAATGAAGCCCGGCGAACTCCGTAAGCATTCTTCCACTAAGAACATTCTCGGAAACATCAAATCAGAGTAGAGACGACAGATTACCAAGATTCTTCGGAAGACTACCAGATAAATTATTCCAATAAAGCTCAATCTGCTTGATACTCTTTAACCTTCCAATGCTCTCGGGAATAGTTCTGGTGAGTCCATTATCAGAGAGATCAAGATTCGTAAGTTTCGTAAGATTCCCAATCGCCTCAGGGATCTCCCCAACAAGATTCGAAAACGGAAGCCATATATATATTCTCCAACTTACTTAACCTTCCAATCTACGACGGTAACTTTCCAACATCGAACGCGTTATAAGCCAGAATAAACTCCACCAACTCGATAAGATTTCCAAGAAACGCCGGGATCACACCAGTGATTGCATTCGCAAACAGGTTCAACACCTGCAACTTTTTGAAACGAGACCCATAGCTTTCCGGAATGACCCCTGAGTAATTGTTCTGAGAAAGATCAAGGAGTTACCGGGTTCACAACCTTTGATCGTGTTCTCGAAGCTCTCTGCAATTCTGGAAAGACTTTGAACGCTTATTCGATACTGTACACGATTCAGAAGAAGGGTTACTGGGTTTGGGTCGTGCCAAACGGGTATTAACTAATGAGGGGTGATGGGGGTGAAACCCGACCAGTAAGCGCAAGCAAGCGCCAAGCGGGGAACTCCGCGGGAAACCGGACCGGAACTCAAGTGTGCAGAGCTCTGCTTCGCTAGGAATCCTTCTTCTCCAAATGACTTGCCTTTAATGAGTGGGGGGTGCCCTCTATTTATAGGGGTTCTTATGGGGGCAATATGGTCATTTGGGCAGTAACCGCCTAACTGCCCAACTGATCAGATTGGGTCCAGGGGTCGACTTTCCAGAGATCGACTTTCTGGGGGTCGACTTTTCCTGAAAGTCGATCCCAGGGAAGTCGATCCTCAGGAAAGTCGATCTTCCTAGGATTCGACCTGGGACCTCCCCAACCCTAGAATAGATACCCTAACTCATCTTAGACTACCCGGACTTCTAGTTGCTGGTAGGTTGTGACCGTGTTCGGGATACTGTATCACCAGTACTCCCCCTCCTCTGCGTATTAGATACTTTGGGATACGTCTTTTAGTACTATGGTCTGTGTGTCGGACCCTGTACTATCAGTATTCCCCCCTCTTTGCGTGCTGGGATGTGGATTTTTGGTGATGTCCCTGGATGTAATATCCTCTCTCACCAGTATTCCCCCCTCTCTACGCCTGCGAGGTTGTATCTATGCTTCCACGGAGGTTGTCACGCGCTTTTGCCAACTATTGTCCGGTTTTGTCCTAGCCGAAGCCTACTCCTTGCACACCTGTCCGGCCCGATTCTCCCGCGGAACCCTGCTTGCCCACCTTGACGCCTTGCCTGCGCTATCTTTGAGCATTGTTTGGGTTCTCTTCCCTATGGCGGGTTTTGAGAGTACCCGACCCCCTCCTTTTGTCCTCCTTTCTGTGATAGGGGTTGAGTGTGCTTCCTCGTCTACCCACGTTCATCCGTGGGTGAGGACTATTACTTGGATACTTGCCCCCTCCTTTTTTCCGCCTTTCTGCGATAGGGGCTGAGTGTGCTTCCTCGTCTACCCACGTTCATCCGTGGGTGAGGACTATTACTTGAATACTTGCCCCCTCCTTTTGCTCGCCTTTTGCGACTGAGGCTAAGTGCGACTCCTCGTCTACCTACGTTCGTCCGTAGGTGAGGATTGTTGTTTGAATACTTGCCCCCTCCTTTTGCTCGCCTTTCTGCGACTGAGGCTAAGTGTGACTCCTCATCTACCTACGTTCATCCGTAGGTGAGGATTGCTGTTTGAATACTTGCCTCCTCCTTTTGCTCGCCTTTTTGCGACTGAGGCTAAGTGTGACTCCTCGTCTACCTACGTTCATCCGTAGGTGAGGATTGCTGTTTGAATACTTGCCCCCTCCTTTTGCTCACCTTTTTGCGACTGAGGCTAAGTGTGACTCCTTGTCTACCTACGTTCATCCGTAGGTGGGGATTGCTTTGAGTTTATCCCTCGTCTAACATGCGTTCTTCCGTAGGTGAGGTTTGCTCTTGAGTACGTCCCTCATCTAACCTACGTTCTTCCGTAGGTGAGGTTTACTCTTGAATGCTTGCCCCTCTGTCTACGTTTCTTGTAGAACGGGGTGTGTGTTTAGCCGATGTGTCCCCCGTCTAACCTACGTTCTTCCGTAGGTGGGGTTCACTTTTGCCGATGTGTTCCCCGTCTAACCTACGTTCTTCCGTAGGTGGGGTTCACTTTTTTTTTGTGTACGTCCCTCGTCTAACACTACGTTTCCGTAGGTGAGGTTCACCCTTTA
>LFYR01000176.1:316717-440910 GCA_001185155.1 Zostera marina | reverse complement strand
TGTTCCTCGTCTAACACTACGTTTCCGTAGGTGAGGTTCACTCTTTCCGATGTGTTCCTCGTCTAACACTACGTTTCCGTAGGTGAGGTTCACCCTTTGGTCGATGTGTTCCCCGTCTAACCTACGTTCTTCCGTAGGTGGGGTTCACTTTTTTGAGTACGTCCCTCGTCTAACACTACGTTTCCGTAGGTGAGGTTCACCCTTTAGCCGATGTGTTCCCCGTCTAACCTACGTTCTTCCGTAGGTGGGGTTCACTTTTTGAGTACGTCCCTCGTCTAACACTACGTTTCTGTAGGTGAGGTTCACCCTTTAGCCGATGTGTTCCCCGTCTAACCTACGTTCTTCCGTAGGTGGGGTTCACTTTTTTGCTTGGATGGGATACGCATCCGGACTCTGTTACCATTAAGACTTTCTCTATCCACGTTCTTCCGTAGGTAGAGTTAATTCGGTGTCCTACTTCGTTACTGCGTCCAGTAATAGTAGGAGTTCAAATATCTTTATATGGCTCAGCTTATTTTGCTGCCGTATCTCCGTCCGAGTTGTGGACTTCCACGATTCCTCAGGAGCATTTCGTGTTACACCCTCCTGTCTTGGTGTGCCTCCGCAACTCCAACTTGTCTGGGTTCTTTTTTCTGCATCCCTTTCATGTGGGGAGGAAAAGTCGATCCCTTGTTGATTTTGCTCGACTTTTGCTGGGTTCTTTTTTCTGCACCCCTTTTATGTGGGAAGAAAAAGTCGATCCCTTATCGAGTTTGGTCGACTTTTGCGAAATGTCGATCCCTTGTTGAGTTTGGTCGACTTTTGTCAAAAAGTCGATTCCTTGTTGAGTTTGGTCGACTTTTGTCAAAAAGTCGATTCCTTGTGCTTTTGGTCAAAAGTCGATCCCTTGTGTTAAAAAGTCGAATTTGCCATTTTTGTCCTTTTGTGCTGTCCTAGGGTCTATAAATAGGACCCCTAGGTTCTCCTTTTCCTTCATCCATCCATGGCTCTTCTTGTGAGTCTCTTTGCTTGATTTTATTCAGGGAGAGATTGAGGAGCTGGATCGAATTTTGAATATTTTGGATCCTCGGTCGTCGACCTTGGATCTTCCTTCTCTGCGCCAGCTTATTGTTGAGCGGCAGAGTGTTGCTGTTGCTGCTAGGGAGTCAATTTTTGAAGAATGGTCTGGTGGCGATCTTCCGCCTGCCTCTTCTTCTGTTGTCCCTTCTCGTGGCCGACGTCAAAGGCGTCCCCGCCGCGGTGCTTCCCCGCTGGATCAGGTCCCTCGCCGCTTACGTCGCCGTATCAATTTTAATTAGGAACCTGTAATATTTCTCATTCATCATTTTTTGTAATTTTGAATAAATATACTTTTACCCTTTTCTTTATTCGACTTACACCTTTACTTTGAAGTACATTAGTGTAACCGATGCTTTCTTTTGGTCAATACCATATTCTTTTGTCCTTTTCTGAAGATGTCGGATTTTTGACAACGAGTCGATCTCATTTCTCCCTGGAAATGTCAATGTTGCTCAAAAAGTCGATCTCATCTTTTTCTGAGGATGTCGATGACTGCCGATCCTTTTCTGAAGATGTCGGATTTTTGACAACAAGTCGATCTCATTTCTCCCTGGAAATGTCGATGTTGCCCAAAAAAGTCGATCTCATCTTTTTCTGAGGATGTTGATGACTGCCGATCCTTTTCTGAAGATGTCGGATTTTTGACAACAAGTCGATCTCATTTCTCCCTGGAAATGTCGATGTCGCTAAAAAGTCGATCTCATCTTTTTCTGAGGATGTTGATGACTGCCGATCCTTTTCTGAAGATGTCGGATTTTTGACAACAGGTCGATCTCATTTCTCCCTGGAAATGTCGATGTTGCCCAAAAAAGTCGATCTCATCTCTTTTCTGAGGATGTTGATCAGAGTAGTGTGGAATGTCGATCTAACCTTCTTTTGAAGGTTTCGAATTCCTTGGTAAACGTCGACGTCTCTCATCTCTTTTCTGAGGATGTTGATCAGAGTAGTGTGGAATGTCGATCTAACCTTCTTTTGAAGGTTTCGAATTCCTTGGTAAACGTCGACGTCTATCCCTCTTCTGGGAATGTCGAACTCGCTTTTCTGCGGAATGTCGATCCTGACCTTCTCTTTTGAAGGTTTCGAATTCCTTGCCAAATGTCGACGCCTATCCCCCTTTTCTGGGAATGTCGAACTTACTTTTCTGCGGAATGTCGATGATTTTTCTGAAATGTCGATGAATTTTCCTGGAATGTCGATGCCATCTAGTTGGATTTTGGGGGTTTTCGCGGACTGGGCCGTCGTGGGCCTGCCGGGCCCGTGGGCTTCCCGGCCCAACGGGTCGACCCGGATGAACAGTGCCCACGACGGTTCGTCTTCGACTTTCCCTTATAAATAGCGGAGGGGGGTTCACTTTCTTCCCACTTGTTTCCTTCGCTCCGACTGATCGACTTTCTGCGCATCGACTTCCGGTCTCTTCGCTTCGACATCTCGCTTCGACTTCCAGCGTGCGTAAGGCTTCGACTTGAGCCTTGGATGTGCAGCTTTCTGGGGTCCAACTTTTGTTGTCGGGCTCTTCCAAGGTTGCACCGGGTTCGACTTCCTTGGGGTCCGACTTTTCTGAAAGTCGGTCCCTTTCGAAGTTGTTCTCCATTGGACTGTGGTCCGACTTTATGAAGTTTGACGTCTTGTCATCGACTTTTCAAAGTTGGATCCTTTTTTACTGGGATCGACTTCCATGGGTTTGGCCTTTGCGCTCCCGAAGTGCTTCCCTTGGTCCGAGTTTACTGGGGTCGACTTCCTGAGACCCTTGTCTCCTAAGGTCGACTATTCTGGGATCGACTTCTGAAGTCGACTTCCCTGGGATCGACTTCTGAGATCGACTTCCCTTATATTGCTAGTTCGATTCCCTGAAGTCCGGATCGACTTTTCTTGGGATCGACTTTTGCCATAACTTGGGCTGACTGCTATGTTCTTCGTGCAGGTTCATAATGTCTTCTGACAAGAACTCGCAGCAAGATCTTCCTCTCGATGAGGATCGGGCTATTGTTGTCAGCCCTCAGACCTCTCAGGCTGATACTGCCGTGATAGAGCCTGCTACCATTGAGGTTCAGGATGCTCCTGCTGAACCAGAGTCTGTTCGGACTGCTCCTGTCGTAACGGAGTCTAGAGTTGCTTCGCCTTCCTCCTTACCTGTTAGAAGTAAGCGCAAAGCTCTTTCCCGTCGTACGCGCAAGCCCGTACCTAGTAAGTTACTTATTTATTATCTATTTCGTAACTTACTCTTTATTTGTTTCTTTTTGTTTGTAGGTGCTCCCCATTCTTCCCCCGCACGTTCCAGTTCGGGGTCTTCTACATCTAGCTCGGGAAGCTCGGGGTCTTCTACATCTAGCTCGGGAAGCTCGGGTTCTTCCTACTCTAGCTCCTCTTCTTCAGAGCAGGATGTAGAAATTGGGGGAACCCCTCCCTCTGTTGTTAGGACTCCTCCTCCTACCGTTATTTTGCCTTCCATTCCTGAGGAGACTCCTACTTCGGAGAATTTATCCGTGACTACAGACGGTTCTGCTCAACTTCCTCCCGAAGTCTGTAGTCAGAACATTCATATTCTAGAGGGCTCTCCTTTGGGTTACCCCCCTGAGACGAAGGAGAAGTACCCCTTTCCTTCTCCTATTGAGGAGAAGAGCGCCCCATCCTTCTATCGGGAGATGGATGGTTCTTGGCGTCAGTGATCCGTTCTCGTTCGCAACGGTTTCCACGTTGTCCCTATCCTTGACCGGGGCGAATATGGGACTGGATATGGTTCTTTCTGTGCAGTCTCTCTGACTGATATTCCGGGTTACCCCCTTTCCTCTAATGCGGGTAGCTGCTCTAACACCCTTTCCCTGGATGCCGCCCAAAGAATTTTGAGGGGGTTAGAGCTTAGAGAGAGAGTGTACTGGGCGTACCCTTCTGAGAACACTGGCGACGTGCCCCCTATTTCATGCTGGCACTCCATCATATATATTTCACTAACTTTCCGATCCTTCCGATCCCTTCCATAGTTAGTGAAATACTTCTATACTCTGGATTGTGCATCTCCCAGATGGGTGCCGCTTTTTTCTTTTATGTCAGGGGCTTCATTAATGTTCTCAGGGATCCTGGCATAGTCCCTACTGCTCGGCTGTTCTTCTACTTCTTCACTTTTCAAAATCCGAAGAAGGGCAGCCCTTTCATTGCATGTGCCAGCCGTGCCTCCTCTGTTACTCACTCAGCTCTCTTGAAAGATCCTCCGACCAGGCGGAACAAGAGTGAGTTCATTTTTGTGGATTGCAGGTTGTGCCCTGGTAGCATACTTCTCCCTGCATCCACTAGTGGTCGTAAGCCTATTCCTCGTCCTGATCTGACTGAGGATGAGGGAGCTTCCGTGCAAAGGCTGGCCTTTTTGCATCCTATCGCTGTGCCTGTCGGTCACGCGATTGATGATACTTTTAACCGACAAGGTCTTCCTTTGCCTGTTTTTTCTTTTATGTTTTCTATACGTGTGCATTTTCTAACTCTGCTTTTATTCCTTGCAGATTTTTATATGCATAACCCCGGAGGTGTCCCTGAACGCGTTGGGCAAAATGAAACGGGCACAAAGGTTTATGCAGCCGCCTCCAAGCCTTCTGACGCCGATCATCTGAGGCAACGTGCTCTGGAGAATGCCTATACTATGGCGCAATCCCCTACTCCTGACGAAGTCCAACGAACTGAGGAAGGGGAGGTACCTCCGGTGGTACCTACAGAAACTACCCCTGTGCAGTCTCCTGCTGCTTCCAAGCTCTCCTCCTTCTTCCGTACTCCAGAAGAGGAGCGAGAGAAAACTACTGAGAAAGAGACCCAGTCTGAGGGGTCTGAGAAAACTACAGAGAAAGAGACCTCTGAGAGGAGAAGAAGAAAAGGACGAACTCCTCCCCCCAGGACCGACTTATCTCCTCCGAGGAAGTCGAGGAGACACTCTCCCAGGCGACGAACTCCTCCTCGCAGGACATATTATGCTGGGGAGTCCTCCCGGGGCCGATACAACTATGCTTCCACCCGGGAGACACAGCTGCCGGGGTACCAAGGTTCACACCCCCGGAACTATGGGTCCAAGTTTCTTCTGACCCCTGACACGGATGCCGCCCGGACTACATTGCGGACCATATCTGGGTATCCGATGGACCTGACCGTCGAGGAAATAGGACAGAACCTGAGCAACGTGAGTGCTTTTGTTTTGATTATTTCTATGAGCATGTCCTTACCCATTCTTTCTCTTTTTGCAGCTCACCTATTTGTTTCAGGGCCGCCTTTCTTCCCTGTCTCGTCTTCGTGACTATCAGTCTATGGAAGACGAGTTGAAGAGAGTGAAACGCCGGTGCAAAGATCTGGAAGGCGAGGTTGCGCAAAAAACTTCAGACGCCTCTACTTTGTCTGCCACCAACAAGAAGTTGGCTGAGGATTGGGCTGCTCAGAAGAATCTCTTGAGAGATAAGGAGCAGGAACTCTCCAAAGTCAACGGGGAGTTGGGAGCTGCAGAGTTGGAATTAGCTGGTCAACGTGCTCGGGTTTTAATCAAAGAGTCAATGATCGTCGACATCACCCGCCAGCACGAAAATACTAAGGCGAATCTTGACTCCTGTCGGACACATAACTCTATATTTTCTCACCGACTGAATGAAAGTTATGAGGAGAATACGAAGCTGTTGAAGTCGCTGGATGATCATAAGAACTTAATAACGCGACTGGAAGAAATGGACCGGGCAAAGACTGATAAGGTCCAACGTCTGACTGAGGAAGCTCGACAGGCAACTGAGGAGCTTCAACATATGATCGACCATCTGGAGAAGCTCAAAGTTGATTATCTTGCTAATGTGCGAGATTACAATGACTTGGTCGATCTGGGCCCTCATGTCTGCCCCGGTTTCGAGGCTGAGGATGTCCACAACTGGGCCCGCAAGTACCCCAAAGAAGCTACCGAAGTTCGAAATCGGGCGCTTGCGGAAGAAGAGGATGAAGAAGAAGAAGAGGAGGCTCCGGGGGATGATACTACTGCTGCCGTTGATAAAGATTTCTCTACAGAAGATCGAGATAACAACGATGCAGAGGGTTCTAAAGATACACCCCCCCCTCCTAAATAGATTAATCCTCTATCTTATCCTTTTAACTTTGTAACTTACATTCCTTTGTAATTCTTCTTAAATCAATATATGGAATGTATTTTCAAGTGTCCTGATTACTAATAATAGCTAACTAAACAACATATTAGTTACGTAGTTTAAACTATTACAAGAGCAATATAATCCTACTTAATTATTTTAAAAGTACAACTGTAGGTTATCTATCTGCGTGCCAAGTATTGGGAATGCCTGTTCCATCTTCCCGCTTTAACTTGTACGTGCCTGGTCGGAGTTCTTCCTCCACCACATATGGTCCTTCCCAATTTGCGCCTAGTTTGCCTTTAGAGCAGTCTTTTCTGCCGACACTCGCTCTTCTCCATACTAGGCTTCCTTTTCTTATCGCTTTACCCTTGACATTCTTGTTGTGATATCTAGCGATACTTTGTTTGTAAGCTGCATTCTTTGTCTGTGCATTATCCCTAAGCTCATCCACTAAGTCCAGAGTTATCGCACATGATCTCATGTTTTCTTCGATATCATAGGATAATACTCTGACTGTTGGAATGCTTAGCTCTGTTGGGATTAGTGCTTCCATTCCATATGCTAATGAGAACGGGGTTTCTCCGGTGGGTGTCTTTTCAGTGGTTCTATACGCCCACAGGATCTCTGGTAGTAGATCTGCCCACGAACCTTTGGCCTGTTCGACTTTTTTCTTCAGTCCCTGAACGATGGCTCTGTTTGTGACTTCTACTTGCCCATTACCCTGTGGTCTGTATACCGATGAAAAATGGATTCTAGTGCCCATGTTCTCGCACAATCTCGTAAACTCCCCACCGGTAAACTGTGTACCGTTATCTGTCACTATATGCATTGGAACACCGAATCTGCACATTATGCACTTGAAGACAAACTTCGTTGCTGCTCCTTGAGTTATCTTGGGTACAGCTAGTGCCTCGACCCATTTAGTGAAGTAGTCGACAGCCACAAATATGAATTTGGCCTGGCCTGTCGATACTGGAAATGGTCCCACAATGTTTAACCCCCACATTGCGAAGGGGATGATGGGGCTCACTACCCCTATTAGTCGTATGCTTTTGTGAATCTGGCATGCCTTGCATTTTCTTGCAAGTGAGATTGCTTCTTTCTTTAGTGTGGGCCAGAAGTGCCTCTACCCTATTATTCTTTCGGCTAGAGACCTCCCCCCTTGATGTATTTTGCATACCCCTTGATGTATCTTTATTAGAGTTTTATTGTAGGGTTTCTTATGCTGAATGTCACCAATTAGGCAGTATCTTGGAATACGTGTTCATAATTTACGCCTTTTATTCCTGTTCTCTGGGAGTTTCTACCCTTCAATGTATTCTATTAAGGGTTTTCTCCAGTATTCTGCCTGTATTATGGTCGGATTGCACGGAGGTGTAGATGTTGAGTCAACTAGTGCCTCTTTCTGCCCCCCCCTTTGAGGGTATCAGCTGAGTTGTTTTTGACCCTTTGGAATCTGCTCTACCTTCCATGTGAATGCCGCAAGGGTGAACATGGTTAATTGTTCTGCCTTGCGTAACTAGATATGCTATTGTCTATTTTATTTAGACTCATGAATGGTGTATCCTTGTGTGGGCTGGATCTTCCTCAGAGAAGCTTATTCCTTTCCTCGCTCGTACATTAACTTTTGCGATTATTTCTGCTTTCTCCTATTGATCCCCCGCCGAGGATTTAATCTATTACCCTCCTCTTGTGGTCAGTACCTGAGTCGGGACTTTTTGAGCGTTGTCGCTTACCCTTGTTATTTGGGTCCATGCGACCTTGTCGCTCCCTTTCTATTTTGTTTACGTATTGCTTAAGCTTTCCTTCTTTTGCCTGTATGTCTAGGAAAGTGCTTAGCTCCTGCAATTTTCTGTGTTGTGTCCGTATCCTTGTGGAACTTACAGTATCTGTTCCCCCTTGTTCGGGCCTCTTTTGTTGCAGGGTTTAATTCTTCTGGTTGAGGAAACCTTATTTTTCCTTTTTCTTTGCTGTAGATTTCCTCCTTTGGAGTGCTGAAAACCGTAAACCCTAAGTCTTCATACCTTGGGTATTTTGGTTTTCTAAACTCCTCAGATGTCTGGTAGACCTTTCCATCGTGTTTTGGTCTCCAAGATGGTTCTCCTTTCTCAAACTTCTGAAATTTCTTTTTTGGTGCTTCATATGCTTTTTTATTGCTTATGGCACCTCTCTCTTTTTCTTTTTCATACTCTTCAGAATTTATGTATTTCTGGGCCTTTGTTAACAGGTCCTCCATGCATTTTACATTACTGACGTTTAGCTTTATTGCCAATGGCGTGTTCATGTCTAGCCCTTTTGAGTATGCGCATATTGCGATTGTTGTGTTTAGATCGGAGATTTTCTACATGGCTTCCGTGAATTTAGTTGTATAATTCCGGAGCGTATCTCCATTCTGTTTGATCGCAAACAGTGATTCTGTGCCCTTTCTTACTCTTGTGTTTCCACAGTGTTGGGCGACGAATTTCTTTTTCAAGTCTTCGAAACTTGTTATGCTCCCTGGCTGTAGTTCAACGAACCACCTATATGTAGGCCCTTTCAGTGTTCCTGGGAATGATCTACATAGGATGTCATCCCTTGATGTGGCCCATTGCATTGCCCCCACAAACATATTTATGTGATCTGCTAGGTCCATCTTCCCATCATAAATCTGCAACCTGGGTAGCCTGAATTTCAAAGGTGCTGGTTTTACCATTAGCGATCTGTGCAGGGCATCCATGCCTACCAGCCAGTTTGGAACCTCGCCTCCTCCTTCTGTGTCTCCCGTGCTTTCTTCCTGTACGGGTTTTCTGAAAAGAGGTTTGGGTTGCTCCTCTGGTTTGCGAGGTAGTGGTGCGCTGGAGTGTGCTGCCCTATGACTTGACACCTCCTGCTGCGCCTTGGCCTGCTTTGAGGTTTGAGCTTTTGACTGGTATATTGATGCCTTAGACTTTTCAATATCCTTTATCTTCTCGCTCATTTTCGCTATGGTTTCCTTCATTTTTTCCAGTTCTTCTATGGGCATTTTTATGAACCCATGAGTGGATTCTGATGCAGTAGCCCTTGGTTCCTTGCTGCTTGTGGGTCCCCCCTTCTGAGGTTGTTCTTCCGAAGGTTTCTCCTTTTCAGTAAGGAGTCTGATGGCCTCTGCTATTGCCTGAACTGTGATGTTCAGATTTTCCCCTCCTGCTGAAGCTTGGGGAGTTTGCTCGGGTTCGCCTTCGGGTTCAGCCTCAGGTCCCGCGGGAGTCCTCTTGTTTTTATTGGCCTTGGGAGTCCTCTTGTTTTTATTGGCCTAGTGTACTTGGAGGATTCCTTGGAAGTCGATTCCTGAAGTCTAGCTCCTTGAGGGATCGACTTTTTTTCCTTGGAAGAAAAAGTCGATCTTCTGAAAAGTCGATCCCTAGTGCACTTGGAGGATTCCTTGGAAGTCGATGCCTGAAAGCCTAGCTCCTTGAGGGATCGACTTTTTCCTTGGAAGAAAAAGTCGATCTTCTGAAATGTTGATCCCTTGCTGGCTGATTTCCTCGCAAGACTCCCTAGCTGGCGACTTGGAAAAAAGTCGATCACTTTTTTCGAAAAAGTCGAGGAGCTTTTGTCGTGAGTATCTTTGAGTCACAGACGGCGCCAACTGATGGGGGTGAAACCCGACCAGTACTCCAAGACGCGCAAGCAAGCGCCAAGCGGGGAACTCCGCGGGAAACCGGACCGGAACTCAAATGTGCAGAGCTCTGCTTCGCTAGGAATCCTTCTTCTCCAAATGACCTGCCTTCAATGAGTGGGGGGTGCCCTCTATTTATAGGGGTTCTTATGGGGGTAATATGGTCATTTGTGCAGTAACCGCCTAACTGCCCAACTGATCAAATTGGGTCCCAGGATCGACTTCCAGAGATCGACTTTCTGGGGGTCGACTTTCCTGATGATCGACTTTATCCAAAAGTCGATCCCAGGGAAGTCGATCCTCAGGAAAGTCGATCTTCCTAGGATTTGACCTGGGACCTCCCCAACCCTAGAATAGATACCTCAACTCATCTTAGGCTACCCGGACTTCTAGTTGCTGGTAGGTTGTGACCGTGTTCGGGATACTGTATCACCAGTACTCCCCCCTCCTCTGCGTGCTAGATACTTTGGGGTACATCTTTTAGTACTATGGTCTGTGTGTCGGACCCTGTACTATCAAACGTTATCTCTGAAATTAAAATTTTGTTTCTCTTCTTGTATGATTAAGTAAAACACTTTACTCATGCTAGGTAGCTCATCATATGAGAGAATCTGTACTCTCAGTGTTTTAAAATCTTCATTCAGTCCCAAGAGGAACTGATAATTTTTTTCCTTTTCCATTCTTACATTGTTCTTTGGAGTACAAATGTTGCAAAAATCACAGTTCTCTAGCTCTATTTTTTGATTCCATAGAGCTTTAAACTTATCATGAAAAACTGTAACACTATCGCTACCTTGCTGTAAATTGTTTAACTCATACCTGATTTGATTTGCTTTAGGAGCATTTTCTTGTTTGTACCTTTCTTGCAAATCCTTCCAGGCTGCATGGGCTGAATCAGTGTGCATTAATGTGGAAGCAATTTGCGGAGAAACTGCATTTACTAGCCATGACAGTACTAGCCCATTTACAGTTTCCCAAGCCTCATATTCTTTACTTGTAGTATCTACTGGCTTCTCAATTTTGCCATTGATAAAACCTATCTTTCGCCTGGATAGTAAGGAAAGTTTCATAGCGCCAGCCCAAGTTGAATAATTTGATTCTCCCACAAGTTTTCCGAAACCATTGATGCCCCTGGGTGATCGCCGGAGTTCAGCTAATAGACTGACTCCCGATCATTAATAGCAGAGGTATGATGTGATTTCTTTACCTTGGAATGACGTGACCTGTGATAAGTTTTATGTGAATGTCTAACTGACAATTTTTCTCTTTGAGATAGAGAGCGCAGAATCGACGGAGGTGGTGAGCTGGATTCCGACGCCGAGATAGAAACAGATCCTTCAGGTGACTTTGTTGCGGAAGCATGGCCGGATTTTCCGGCTGATACCATATTAAACTGGTCGCGTGTAGCTGTCCGTAGAGTTTAGACGGACAGTAACGAGCTCCGGCGAAGTCTCTTGCCGGAATATTCAAAGTTAAGAAAAAGGGGGGAATCTGGAAGTTATTTGACCTATCTTCCCAAAGTAGTTGTTACAGTAGAAAATTGATTTTTCAATTAATTAGAAATGAATTGTTTACACTTGTATTTATTAGATAACAGCAGACTCATTAACTGAATTAACTACTAGCTAATACTAAACTAATTCCCTGATTGCTCCATCTTGTGTACTGGGCCTCTGACAATAATTGGCCCAATGCGTATTTATTATTTACTTGTAACTTTGCAGCCTAGTCCTTGGTATTAACTCACCTTTAAGCCTGCAACCAGATATACCTTTAATCACAAGTTAGTCTAGTGAATGTTTATCATCTAATTACTTCTTTAGATATATCGTATGTTTTACTGGTGTTACAGTTGACAAAATGAATAGCGATGGATCTGAACTTCCTTGAGCGAACCCTTGTTTTAGCATAAATTCTTTTACTTTCTTGTACCACATGCGTGGTGCCTGTTTGAGACCGTAGAGTGCTTTATTTAACAAGCATACGTGATTTCGTCGGTTTGGATCAACAAACCCCATTGGTTGTGACACAACTACCCTTTCTTCGATTTCTCCGCGCAGAAATGCGTTGGATATGTTGATATGCATGATCTTCCATCCTCTTGTAGCAGCTATCGTGAGTACCAGCCTGATTGACACTGGTTTAACTACATGGTTGTACGTTTGATTGTACTCCGTTCCTTCTATTTGACGAAGTCCATTAGCGACTAGTCTTGCTTTTTGTCTCTCAATGCTTCCATCTTCCTTTTGTTTGATTTTGAAGATCCAGATCGAGTTAATCACATTGTCATTTGAGTTGCGAGGGATCAGTGTCCAGGTGTTGTTTTTCAACAGTTCCATGTATTATGCTTTCATTGCTTCCTTTCATGCCGGGACTAGTAATGCCTGTTTTGGTGATTTTGGAAGCTCAACTGGTCTTGTGGTGCTTACACAGACATATTTCAGATTTGGTTTAACAATCCCGTTTTTTGACCTGGTGCATGGTGGTGAGATTATGGATGTTTGCACAACGTTTGGTTCTTGTATTTCTATATCTTGACTTTGCTCGATTTCGGGCTGTGTTGGACTTGGTTCTTCATTTGATATATTCAATTCTGGAGTGTCTGAATCTGTTGTGTGTTCGGGTGAGTCTTGAGTAGTTTGTTCTTCAAGATCATGGTTTGCTTTTTCTGATAGTGAATCTCCAGTATCAGGTTCTTGTGTACCTGTATTATGCCTGCATTGGTTAGTCAATACGTTTTGACTTACCAGATTATCGTGTGAACCATTCTTATCTTTTCCTTTGAAGAGTACTTTGCTTAATGTAAAATATTCTTCAAGAAATTTGACGTCTCTGGATGTGAATATTCTTCCGTCAAAGGGATCCATAGATAAGTAACCCATGTGATTTGTCGGATATCCAATGAATATGCATGGTGTTGATTTTGGGTCCAGTTTTGATTTTTTATATGGTCAAAGACATGGATAACACTTGCAGCCGAACACCTTTGTTAGATTATAGTCTGGTTTATTCCCAAACAATGCCTCATATGGTGATATTCCATCCAAGATCTTTGTAGGATTTCTGTTGTATGAGTAGGCTACAGTCATTACGGTGTAGTCCCAGAATCGATTTGGTAAGGGCGCATGTTGGATCAGTGTTACTGCTGTATCTACCAAATGTCGATGCCTTCGTTCAACTGATCCCATCTGTTGATGACAATATGGACATGACATGCGATGATGGATGCCGAAGTTTGTTAACATTGGGGTCATTTTCTTGAATTCCAGGGCATTATCTGTTTGTATTGATTTTATAGTGTAGCCACATTGGAGTTCAACAAACTTCTTGAATTTTATAAATACCTCACTTGTGATTTTAAACGAAATGGATAGACCCAATTGTAGTTTGTTTTGGCGTCTACAAAATTAATGTAGTATAAGAAACTTTCTTCTGAGGTGCATGGAGCTGGTCCCCATATGTCTGTGAAAGCCAACGATAACGGATCTTTGTATTTGGTAGATCTGATTTTATGAGGTTGATCCGAAATATTGGTTGTTTTAATTTTGGTTTAACGATATACCCTTATATTAGTTATATCATTTCCATCCTCGTCGTCCACATTCATTTCTTCATTATTCTCTTCCATGAACTGCAATCCAACGTAAAATAAGAAAAGTCAGAAGAAAAATACAAGAAATTGAATACTCGCAACTTCCTTAGTTAAATGTACACACAGTAAACAAATAAAAAAAGTAGAATTTATATCAGTAAATTTTATCTTTCATCCTTTATAAAGTTCAAGAACCTAGGTGAGGAATGATAGGCAAGATCTTTGTCAAGTAATCAAGTATCAACCATTGTTAGAGTGTGGAGACGTTTTTCATTAAGGGCATTAATTATAATTAGAATAATTAAAATTAATATAGGCCTTTTATAAGTCATTAGAATGAAATAAGTTTAATTCTATTAAATGGACTTTAAGCCTTGTAATGAGTATTAGGGTTGCAAACACAAAACAACAACCCTAATCTCCCATATAAGTATCTTGTAATTACTTGTACTCTTTGTGTGAGAAAAAGAAGAAGAGGAAACACCCCGTGGACGTAGGGACATTGCCGAACCACGTAAATCTGTTTTGTTCTTATTTTTTGCTCGGTTTTCTCAGTTCGATTTAAGATTGATCCTATCAATTGGTATCAGAGCCTTGTTTGAGGTCCAAGAAGGTGCTGGAATAAAAAACAAACACTGTTCATTCCGTCGGAACACTGTTGTCTGTTTATCGACAGAGTTACTGTTCACGAAAAATAAAATTTGAGGTTTTCAGCAAGAGGAGAGGATCTATCAGAACGAGGTTGGATTAAAAATCGAAAAGACAAGAGCAAAAGTTGGCATTTTTCTGATCGGCTAGGGTTTTCCAAAGGGAGGGTTTTTTGGACTGGCGATCCTCTGTCTTCCAGTCGACGAGTCTGTCCTGGTCATCTAGATCGACGGGTTTCTTCTTTTTCATTCATCCAGATCGACGGATTTATTTTTCCTTGCGTTCATCAAGATCGGCGTTTCTTTTTTACTGCGATCTTCCAGTCGGCGGGTCTGTCCTGGTCCAGTTGGTGTGTTCAATTTGTGTTCTTTTTTTTCAGTCCTACAATTACTCTTGTTCTGTCAGTTTTTTTTGTGGTCGGCGGTTTTTCTGTTTTTTATTTATTTTCAGATCTGCGGTTTTTCTGGTTAGGGTTTGTAAACCCTCTATCGACGTGTATCCAGACCTTCCAGAGCAGTAGTTGTGCTTGAAATGACGGATGAAATAAAGAATATATAGAGTCGATAGTTTTGAAGGGAATGATTTTGCATATTGGAAAATGCAAATAGAGGACTATCTCTATGCAAAGAATCTTCATGCTCCGATGTTGGGCACAAGACCGGCAGATATGAGTGATGCAGATTGAAAGCTTCTCGACAGAAAAACTATCAGCCTTATTAGACCCACCTTGGCTAAGAATGTTACCTTCAACATCTCTAAGTGCACCACTACAATAGAGGTGTTGGAAACCTTGACGAATATGTATCAAAAGCCTACAACAACAAACAAAGTTTTCTGATGCGTAATTTGTTTAATCTCAAGATGGGTGAAGGAGAAAATGTTGTTGATCATGTGAATCAAGTAAATGTGTTGTTGATCATGTGAATCAAGTAAATGTGTTGTTGACACAGTTGTCTTCTGTGGATATCAACTTTGAAGATGAACTTAGAGCACTTATTTTGTTATCATCTCTACCAGAAAGTTGGGAACAAGTTGCTACAAGTGTGAGCAGCTCTATTGGTCACGGAAAGCTTAAATGGGATGATATAAGGGACCTGATTATTTCTGAAGAAATCAGGAGAAAGTGTAGGACACAGTCATCTTCTACAACACTGAAGTTGGAGAGCAGAGGCAGAAGTCGGAATAGAGGAAAATTCAGAAGCAATTCGAAGTCCCGAGACAAGAGGAAAGGGAAGAAAAATGTGATTTTCTGGAATTGTGATAAGCCTGACCACTTCAGATCAGATTGCAAGGCTCCAAAGAAATAATCTAAGGGAAAAGAATCTGAATACAGTGCTAACTATTCAGAAAGTTCAGATGATGCATTGATGTGTTGTGTAGTGAGTTTTGTGGACTCTTGGATGTTAGATTCAAGTGTTTCGTTTCACTCGACTTACAAGAAGGAAAATCTAAAGAACTACAGAGATACAGAAATCAGAAAAGTCTACCTAGCTGATGGCAAAGCACTGGAAGTCTGTGGAAGAGGTGAAGCACATATCCAGACCAAGCAGAGTTTGTGGATTCTGAAGAATGTTAGATTTATGCCAAAGTTGTCAAAGCAACTAATCTCAGTGAGTCGACTAGATGATGATGGTATACATGCCAGTTTTAAAAATGGATCTTGGAAAATTACCAAAGGAGTTAGAAGAGTTGCAAGAGGACAGAAGAATGACACCTTGTACTTGACAGATGAGTCCAATCTGTTTGCATCAATCAGTATTGCAGAGAACTCAACTTTGTGGCACAAACGAATAGGTCACATTAGTGAAAAGGGTCTGAAGGTACTAGTGAAGGACGACAAGTTTCCAAAGATGACTTGGTATGATATGGAGACTTGTGAAGATTGCATTCTCGGCAAGCAGAAAAGACTTAGTTTCTCCAAAATACCCCCACAAGTTAAGCAAGCAAAGCTGGAATTGGTACATTCTGATGTGTGGGGACCAGCCCAGGTGGATTCCATTTCAGGATCCAAGTATTATGTCACCTTTATTGATGGCAACACAAGGAAAGTCTAGGTCTATTTCTTGAAAAACAAATCAAAAGTGCTCTCGATTTTCAAGAAGTGAAAGGCACAGGTAGAATCTGAGACTGGTTGCAAGTTGAAGTATCTCAAGTCAGATAATGGTGGACAGTATGACAACACAAAGTTCAAGAGGTTCTGTGAAGAGCATGGAATTCGCAGAGATTGGACAGTGGCTGCCAATCCACAACAGAATGGAGTTGCTGAAAGGATGAACATGACTCTGAATGAGCGTGCTAGAAGCATGATCGAGGTTACACTCTGGTTTATAACCAAAGTGTAGTTCGTCTAAAATTTTGCGACCAACTTAGTTGATCTTAAAAATATAAAATACTAGCAAAAGCGACCAACCAAGTGGTCGCCAATAATTTCGCGTCAAATTTTTGTGACCAACCATGTTGGTCGCTCTTATATTAGAGGAAATGTATGTGACCAACCAAGTTGGTCGCCCATTTGTTGGTGCCAAATTTTAGCGACCAACCAAGTTGGTCACCTTTATGTTGACGCTAATTTTTCGAGACCAACCAAGTTGGTCGCCCTTATGTTGACGCCAATTTTTTGAGACCAACCAAGTTGGTCGCCCTTATGTTGACGCCAATTTTTTGAGACCAACCAAGTTGGTCGCCCTTATGTTGACGTCAATTTTTTGAGACCAACTAAGTTGGTCGCCCTTATGTTGATGCCAATTTTTTGGGACCAGCCAAGTTGGTCGCCCTTATGTTGGCGCCAAATTTTTGTGACCAGCCAAGTTGGTCGCTCGTATGTTGGCGCTAAATTTTTGCGACCAGCCAAGTTGGTCGCTCGTATGTTGGCGCTAAATTTTTGCGACCAACCAAGTTGACACCAAAAATTTGGTCAGATTTAGATTTATTGATCGACTAACCAAGTTGGTCGCTTTCAAGCGACCAACTCAAAAAGTTGGTCGCTTATAGTCACTAGCGACGGGGTTTCTTGCGACTAACGTTGCGACTAACTTTTTGGTCGCTTTTTTCTATAAGTGACCAACTTATGCCTTTTTGCATACCTTGGTTGGTCGGAAAAAAGCCTTTTTCTTGTAGTGTCTACTGTTGGAATTAGGTATTGAAGCACAGTTACCGATGACACTCAGGTCCGACAATTTAGGTGCAACATATGTGGCTTCAAACTCAGTATGTCACACGAAGTTCAAACTCAATTTAGCCATTGACTTGAAGTATGTTCAAGAAAGAGTAGAAGTTAAAACACATATCCGCCATTCCTCGTTCAGTCATTCGAGACTCGCCTCCTTCTGAGGTTCTTAGTAGTTGCATTTGCCAAATTTAATGTCATTATGTATTTATTTATGAATGACCTGTATTAGTACACTAGCCGGATGATCCTAAAATATTTTTCTTTAATAATATTGATATGGGATGATGATTAAACCGAATATATCTGGCTACAATTTATTTGCACGATTTTTGCTAGGTAATGGCTTCAAATATGATTCAACCAACGTTGATCGAATTCCTTCATCGACGAAGACTTCAGAAACATTATGGCAAGTATAGCAAGGTATTAGTGTGTCGTCCTTTCTAATTTAGCATAATTAATTGCTCTTCTAATAATTTGTGTTTCCCTAGTCAAAAAACTTGAGGATAAATCCAGAACCATCAACAAACGGTTAGTAGTTTTTTTTTTTTGGTCAAATATTGATTTCTGACGAGTTAGAAATTTATTTTTCTAGGAAATAACCATCTGTCCCATAAAGGAAAATCTAATACATTTAGTAGTCCAAATACCGAACCACTAGCAGATTTTTGTAATGTTGTAGATCTATGCACCCCCTCACCTATTAAAAATGCGCATGTAGTCCGACCTAATAACTTTTCTGAAAAGCCGGTACCATGTAATCTTGAAGACCCAGAAGACCTAATAACAATTATGAATTATTCCAGGACTGATTCGAAATTTGTTATTAATCAATAGGTACCGTTCTTTGTTCTTCTACCTGATAGTGAATCATGCTGTGTTTTGTGCTGGTCAGGATCTTCTTGATATCATTCAGCATAAGACATATGATGCCTTGGTATGTTTTCATTTAATATTTTTCATGTGGTCATATTTACCCAGATTTAGAGAATAATTTCCTATTTCTGCTTCTAAATGATTTCTCTTGTGGTTTAGCTGCTAAATGTGCTCTTCGGCGTGACTCTAGTTGAGCTCAAAGAAAAATTAGTCATCCCCGATAAGTTTCAATTCTTGAGGCCAAAAATTTTCAACGACGCCAGTGTCGATCAGTATGCTAGTGCAATACCAGAAAAATGTCATCAAAGGCAAGTCGAGATTTCTCTTGAAACTATTAATAGGTCAATGAGTGGTACTTTTAGATGCCAAATATTTTATTATTCCCATACATACAATGGACCATTGGCATTTCATACTATGGTCAAGGGCCGAAAATACATTCACTCATTACGATTCTAACCGCATACCAAGACAGGTTGTAAACCTTGGTGATGCCAAACGTGCTGTAAGTATATATATAGTATTTGATGCTAATGGTCATGAAATGTGTTTATTATTTTAATGAAATGTGTTAATTATTTTCAGATGAAATGGGCCACAAGAAAGTCTGCACAATACCTATGGTCTGATGTGCACGAAGATGACCCAATATTCATTCAATGCATTTCATATCCTCAGAAAACCAATTCCAAGTTGGACGGCGGTTTATATATGCTCCATGGCATAACATTTTGGTAGAATATTTACATATCGAAGATGGTATTTTTAATGAGCACACTCTCGACTCTACGATGAATTGGACGAAACAACAGGTACCTAAAATCAGAAATTCAATGTTTCGTAGATTAGCAGAGCGAATGGAATTTAGTCCTTGGCACACAAAAATGGCCAAGTTTATGCAGAAGAAAGTTTGAATTTGTGTAAACCTAATCGAGTTTTTCGTTATAATGTTATATACTCTTCCACTTGGTAATTTCTTTATAATGTTGTTTTGTAAACCTAATCAAGTTTGGAATCTATTGAATTTAAAATGGTAATTGCAAACGGATGACATGTTTTGTTGATTGTCATTTTCATAAATATAATGTGGGAATAATTTGATAAAGTGTGAACCAAAAATGGAGAAATTATGTTGTTTCATTCTACAAGTCCTCACCTGAACATTTAATCGCCAAAAAGTGCAATACAAATAACTAATAGCATTGATAGAGTTTCGAGAGTTGCACAAACAAAATTTTGCAAACATTGCATAGTACATAAGTCTGATAAAGTAAAATTCAAAATTACATTTCCTTTAGTTAGATCTTCTTAATATAATCAGAAAAGTGCCATCATGATAATTCAAAATATCTTCTACTCCCTACTCATTGAGGCCAAGGTTGATCCATGCCATTTTAATCACCGGTATGTTGTCTGGAACGAACTTGAATAATATTTTGAAAACACACACATCGCCCACCTCGAACTCCAGTTCTTTTACGAAATGCCTCCAACCTGTCTGTACACGATACCATGTATGGCAGTAAGAGTTGAATGTGCTGATTTTCGAAACAAATATTTTTTCAGGATCCGCCGTTAAGTAGATTGGGTCTCCAATTTTAAAGAGTTTTTCCGGACTCAGTTTTTTTGGCAGTATCTGCATTAGGTGTATTGACATTAAGATTTTGAATCTCATATTCTAAAAAATAAGTTATTGAGCATACCAGATATGGATTCCCACCAAGCACGTGCGATTTCGATAACCTCGCAGTCCATTCCATATCTTAATGAAATTCATCCTCAGCTGCGTGCTCCCCCTGCTGGTCAGATACGACAACATCTTCTTCCCCTGTATTCTCATTGTCAGGCCCATTGTCACTAGATTCTTCGTTGACAGACTCTACCTTGAACTCTGTCTTTTCTTTAAGTGTAGTTGGACGTGGCCGACTGAAAAATGCTGGTACTTTAATCGGCTTGCGTACTGTTTCCTCAATGAATGAAGCAGGGACGCAATATCTTGTAATTTGAACAATTAGGCTCCTCCTTATACTAGGGTAGTATAGGAATTCTAATACCATGTCCTTCATTAGGCAATTTTTTTCGACAAATAAGCACCATCCCTTTCCATACATGACATTACGCCTACCTTCGGTGTATATTTTCACAATGTATGTTAACTTCAACGAGTCCTCGTACAACTCAATGTCTCGCCAACCTGTTAGTCTTGTTGCTCGTAGGAACCATGTGGGAATCGGCTACATCGCAAATACATACATCATAGAATAACGTTTCAGAATTAATATAGTAAGAAATCATGGTGAATTTTTTTTATAATAAACTTATTTGTAGAAATAGAAATTCATCACATATATTACAGACAACGGTTGAAAATTTATAGAAACTAAAATGATAATCTATTCAGAAACTAGGTAGTTTAATTAAACGAAACTAAACTAAACTAATCTATGTTGATTTGGTTCTAGTGATGGTATAAAAAAATCGAAAAAGTGGTTCATAGCCTTTGTTGACAATGATTAAACGAAAACCCCAAATATCCATAAGTTTTCGTTAAACAGTGTTAAAAATACATTAGTGAAAATGGTAGTTTTCCATATTAATCGGTGGGGGAGAAATTTAGAAAGCCTATACCATACCATTGTCCATTGGTGGTTGTTGAAAATGCGGACGAACTCCTGATTTGTCTGACCCGCAGCGCTAATAGAAGATTCGCCCTGTTTTGGTAGACCTGCCATGATCGATGTTTTTATGTTATTTGATCGACAGAAAATAGGGTTTCGCCCAGTTTATATAGTCTGAAATGTTGGTTGAAATCATCCAAGAGATGCACCCTTTCATTTATTGTATCATAAATCATAACCCAAACCCACAATATAGATGTTCATAATTATTGAGACCGCCAACTACAAACCTAGCTAGGCAGAAGAACATTACGAAATGTTGGGAAAATATATAAACCCGCATTACTACAAGTTCGAATTTGCACACCTTCAGAATTACCTGGGAGCACTATGTAGCATACACAATTATTGTATCAGGCATGTTTTCAAAAACAATTTTCCTCGAAACGCACTACAGGTAGAAGAATGAGGTAATAGTCGCAGGACTTGAAATTGGGGATGATATATCTACAAAGAAAAAGATTACCCCTTTGATCCATATTTTCCTAGGGTTGGACAAATTATGTGGAAATACCTAATATTCAAATGAATTGCTTGCGACGCAATAGTAATAACCCTAACCTCAAACACTAACCTAAACCCTAACGCTAACCCTAACCCTAACCATACCCTATCCCTAACCCTAACCCTAAACGAAACATGACCATTACCCTAACCCTAAACCAGTAACTCCAACATAGACAATGTAAAAACAAAACATAAAACGTAATCATAAATTTTACGCTTATTAAAACCTCCAACCAAAATTCAGGCTCAAAATTCAGGCTTTATATCTAAACTTAAACAATAGTGCCAATCGTTTTAACCTAAAAATATCTATTTCATTAAAAAAAACTCTAACTCTAAACTTAAATACTATGAGTTTTTGATATGTATTTGGTCGGATTTATTCATATGTGGTTTCCAATGAAGACTGCACCACTAGTTTTTGGGTTTGATAAATTTCTTCTTCAATGTAGCGATTAGAGGGTAAATGTAAATAGTAGGCGATTGTATATGAAGAATATTGAAAATAAAATTTATACCACTCCCACAGATAATATTGGTGAATATGAAAGACGTAAATCATACACGTTTTTTACATAGTGACAACTATTGAAAATAATCACTTGCACAATTCCTTGAGTTATGCCCCGGAAGGTGGCACTTTTTACAACATCTCGGCTTCTTCAGGATAATTTCTCGAGTAGACCTGAATCGAGGGTCTGCCTTATTTGGTCTACCTGTATTTTTACCGCTTCCCTTCGTTTTAGCTACCTTCGGATTCCTTATTATCGGCTCTGAAGTAATTTTCTCCTCAAATCTTGTAATTGATCTCCGAATTGGTTGTACCTTCTGTAAATTGTTAGTAGATTCAAATCCGTCCAGGAATTTCTCTAAACCTTGGATGTGTTCTATCTCCGCATCCCCATTTAGATTAAGTATTTGACAACATCTGTCAAAAACCTGATTTAGTATATTTTTTCGTGGTTCCGGATGTATAAGTGTGTTGGTTTGCGGTTTCCGTAGTGTCATATTCCATCTTCTGCACATTAGATCCTCTGGCAATGAAGTTCTGCTATTCCATGTTAGGAAGGCTATCCCCTGCCTTGAAAAAAGATGGCAACTACATATAGGAGTGCCTTCAGATGATTGACATTTAATCTTCGCAGCTTCGACCTGGGTGAACATTCCAATTACGCTATATTCTATAGAGGCCTGCATTTCAATACGACATAATGATGCAATTAAAATGAGGATTGCATCACATTAAGGAAATGAAACCACTAAAGCTAATAGCATACCTCTGGGTTCGCCCTAACATAATATGTCATGCCCTTTTGTACTTGTTGTTGATATAGAAGAAATACCTCGGTCGTATATACTGAATGCACATGCAACTCTATAGTGAGAGGCGTAATCGTATGTGGGGGAGCATCACGATCTCTGTGATCCAATTCCTCTAATCGATTCCTTTGAGCACTTAATACCAACTCAAGCGAACATATGAATTCAAATAATGTTGACGATCGCCTCACATTCAGTTTTACTAGGGCGTTCATACCTTCACTATGTTGAGTGCTTTGCATGCCACCAAAAAAATAGTTTGTCATGTAGATAGGACACCATTTCGAACGAATCGCAAACATGTCCTGCAACCACTTATGTTCCTTCAAGTTATTATCAATTATCCATTTGTTCCAATCCCTTTCAAAATTCTCGATCGTATCAGATGTGTTGAGTGTTTTAATGAATCTCTGCATTTCTTCCTTATTCCGATAAACTGTGGTGACTTTATCGCACATTTTATGTGTGATGTGCCACACTCACAATCGATGAAATGTGTCAGGAAATTCGCAAGATATTACCACCTTCATCGCGGCATCCTGATCTGTGATTATAGTCTTTGGGTAACTTCCCATATGCACTTCTTAAATTCAGAAAAGAGCCAAATAAAAGAATCAGTAGATTCGTTCGCAAGAAAGCCTGAAGCAAATAAAACTGTTCTCAAATGGTTATTAACCCCGCAGAATATACCAATAATAAGCTTGTATTTGTTTGTGTTATATGTCGTGTCGAATGTGATTGCGTCTCCATAATTTCTATGATCATTGATGCTTGTAGTGTCTGCCCAAAATAACTATTTCATTGCTCCTAAATAATAAGCATTAACTCGTATAAATTTCAGTTTGTAACTACACATCCTAGTTTTAAATATCTCGAAATAAATATCTTGGTCGTCGAGTACGTAGCTGTAGTAGTAATCTGAGTCTTCTGCCTTTAGTTTTTCAAATTTCTGAATGAGAATATCCACATCGTGATTTATCATGTTCTCTCTATCTTCGTAAATGAGAAATGGGAAAACCCACCTGATTGCATTGCAACATATGAATATTGTTGACTCGGCAGAATGTTTGTGGCGTCCAAATCTTGTATTAAATTTCTTACGTATGGAGTAATTTTTCTGTTAATCTTCAAAAACCTCTTTTTTGATGGTGTAGATAATTCATGGTTGTGCTGATTGTTGTAGATTGAAATGACCCATCTAACGCCGACAATTTTTAGGGATACAAGTGCTTTACAACCTGTTCTCGGATTTCTGGTGTTTCTTGGTTTTATTGGTTTTTCTAACATATGGTCTACTACTGGAATGACTACCCTCGATTTTCCCTCCTTGGAACATACATATGTTTTCTTTCTGAGTCCTTATTTTGAATGCCTTGTTGATCCCTTTCTCACAGAAAAACCAATTGAACCAGCGTAAAAGTAGTACAAGGCCTCTGCCTCTTCAAGAGAATCGAATGACATGCCGATTTCTGATTCTGGTACATGTTCCTCACTGCAACCATCCTCGCATTGGGGAATAGTCAGTAATGATTTTTATATACAAATATTGAATAGGAACTTGGAATTGAAGAAATACCTCGGCGTTACAAGATTTGAATTCTCATTTTCGAGGTCCACACAGTTGTAATTGATGTTTAAGAATAAATTATGAATAGTTTCCATAAACCTGTGCAATAAATCATTCTTTACCTTTGTAAATAAATTTGTTCTTAATGAAATGAAAAAACTAAGAATATATTGACAAAGTTACATATTGATGCTATGATTGTTCTCTTCCTTGTAATTCTGTAAGTCCATCAATGTTTCTCCAACGTCTAATTGAAATTTAGTAATTATATAACATTTTCCAAGTTTGGGTATTCAATAAAATTCATCAAAATTGAATGAAAATACACGTTATTAACTCACTATTACCGTAGGATGCAGATTCGATAATGTAGTAGTTTTTCTGCGAAGAATTTTAGTTATGACCTTATATAGTTAATATAAATAAAAAAATTATTTCACGATAACCAGCGAAATAATGGAGTCCATGATATTACCTGTTAAAAAAATGAATTGGGGAAATCTATATGAATCATCATTTAGAAACATATAATAAAATTCGAAACATCGCAGAAATTTTTGTTTCAAACCATATGATGGCATGATGCATAGCTTGATTTTCATGTTTTGAAATACGAAATCACAGTTAAAAAATAGATATTCTGGGTTAGAATAGTTCTGGAATTGATCATTTACATCTCAATCTGAACAATCATTTGCATCTGATTATCTGGAAATAATTTAAGAAATATGAATATATATTGATAAGTTCAACAGTGCATTACCAAAACTCAGTAGTTGTGGAAATGTAAAACTCAACAGGTATGGAAATGTTTTGGTATTTTTTTATGCCTAATTCGAGTAGTAAATGCATGGGGTATAACTAATTCGAGTTGTAATTGGGAATCCAAAAATCATAGTTATTATCTACTTTTCTTCTGACATGTTTATTTAAAATTTATATTGAATTTCCTGAAAACACCAAGAACACTGATTTTTTGGAAGGACTCCGCTTTTCAGGAACGGAAGTGATAGACGATATTGAGATAGCTGCAAAGGTTCCTCGTAATCTGGTCGAGGTATGGGTGGTGGATGTATTACGCTCCTTGGCAGGTAAGGATCGATGTGGATAGGAGACTTAATTAATACGTTTTTTACCCCTTGAAGATTCTCTTTCATTCAATGATTTCCTTTTGAATGGCCAATGTCCCCGCATTTCTGAAAGACGCGTGGAAGATCCAATTGTTGGAGGGACCCTATGTGCAGGAGAAGGTGGAATCAGGATCGGAGAATTAGCAATTGTCCCATTTTCTGATTCATCATCACTGATCATAATAACCTCATACACATCGTCATCAGTCCTCCTCATGGGGTTGTTGCCTTGCGCGTTTCTCTTCCGGGAACTCATTCCTACTCAGCAAATGTAGCATATTTCATCACAATCTCATATAAATGTAACCATAAGGGCTACATTATATAATATCTAAGAAGATATCAACAATAATATACACCTCATTAACTAGAAATAGTTATAAAAATTCGATTATAGATTTCCAAACATACATTTTCAAGCCTGGAAGAATGTAATTATTGGAATCGAAAAACAATTATCTGGAATTAGTCATTTTCAGATTTTCTTTATCCAAATCTTTAGTCAAACCGGTAATGTTAAAATTTGTACAGGGAAAAAAACAATGCTGGGCATGGTCTAATTTTCAACAAATTGGGTAGTATTAAAATCTACGAAACTCTGAAAACTAGGTCGGCGAAAACCTTGAACACATAATGTGATTCAATATCAAAACAGACAAACAAAAAACTAAGCATAGAAAATTGATATTGGTAAAATAATACTAAAAACCTGGGAGAAACGAAACCTTTAGATGAATCGATGGATATTATGGCCGAATAACTTTTCCGATGTTCTCAAAATACAGCCCCGACGAATGTTTAAATAGAGCAAAACCCATACCGCTGTAATGATGAAATCCCTGTCATCGATCGTCAGCCCAGAGCATGTCGCCATCGGAAGGCATGGTTAGGCCCATGGGCGTATCTAGGGGGGGCAAGGGATGGCAATTGCCCACCCTAAAAGTTGGAAAAAAATTGAAGATACATATGTAATAAATTTTTTTATAGGGTGTTAAATGTAATTTTCACAATATATTAATATTTTTTAATAGTTAATATATAAACATTTTATTTTATATATTCTCACCCCCAAGTTTCACAAATCTTCTCCCCCTTCTCCAACTTTTAGGGTGGGGGCAAATTATTACATATAGGTCCTCAATTTTTTTCAACTTTTAGGAGAGCAATTTGTTTTTCAATTTTTTTACATATAGATTCCATTTGAATGATAATTAAGTTAACAGATGAATTTAAGTAGAGTAATTAACAAAAAAAAAGAATGTAAGCTCAACGATCTCATAGCACTATAACAGTGAGCAGCAACCCAAGTTCTGAAGAGGGTTTGATCATAGATATAAAAGCATATAAATGGCATTTACACACTGCAATTAAGGATTGGTCTGATAAAATCAGATTGTCAACATCAGTATAATGGCTAATCTTATCCACCTTGTTTATAAATTGTTCTTATTTTCTTTGATATTATTCTTTTTTCTTATCTTTCTGTTTATAAATCGTTTCCTTCTGATTTTTTTTAGGTTGACTATGTTTGCGGGTTAGGGATTTGTCATTTGTGAAAAGCTTAAAAGATCCTCATTTGTCAAGGTTCTGTTACTTTTTATTATTATTTTTAGAATTGATAGAACATTGAAGTAATGTAATGATTGTTTAGTAACATATATTGAGAAAGATATTTTTAAAACTAATAGACAGCGAAGTCATTTTAAAAATATTTAATGATATGTGAGCTCAATATATCAATTGCTTTAGTGAGCTCAATTTCTAATTAGCATAAAATACTATATCTCATGACACCCCCTTTCAAATTTGCAATTGAGTGAATCGTAATTGAGAGACTTTCCTTTGGAATTGATAAATTGTGACTTTGAAAAATCAGCAATAATTAAAACATCTATAGAACAACAACACTTTCATTAGTTGTAGAAAGTTAGACACTCTAGATAATGAATAATTGAGATCATATTAGGGGCAAAAAATCAGTGGTTGTTTATTCTGGAAAACCCTCTTATGAAATTAAGTACTGTATTTATTTTTAATTTGAATATTAATTATGGAATGAATGTATTGAATATTAATTAAGGAATGAATATATTGAATTTTTATAGTTTTTTATAATCAGTTTTATGAATAGGTCATGCCAAAAAAATTATAGGTTTTTAAATTAGTGTAAAAAAACCTATGTCCGACAAATGCCAATCTATTTACTGAAATTTAAGGCTGTCAATGGGTCCGGATTTGAGACCAATTTCGGATCCGCCAAAGGGTTTAGACCCGTATGGCCTTGTCCGGGTCCGGACCCGGTCAGTTAGTGGTCCGGGTCTAGATTAGCCAGACCCGGCTGGACCCGGACCCGACTTCTTGTTGTCTTTCTTATTTTTCTTTGGGAAGCCTACTATATGGAAGCAATCTTCCCTAAGATGACCATAAAATTTGCAGTTATCAGAGTAATACTTAGTGTCTAATTTCTTGCCACTTTTACTATATAAAACTCTTTTCTTTGGTTCTTCTTTCTTTTCTTCCTTTTCATTTCTTTTGGCATACATAGTTGTTGAGCTACCTCCTATTTTCTCCTTAAAATTCAATTTCTGTTTTTCTTCTTGGATAACTAAAGAAAACACTTAATTCATTGAGGGTAACTCTGAATATGCCAAAATTTGACTTCTTAGAGTCATGAAGTCCTCATTCAGACCTAGGAGGAATTAATGGGTCTTATCCTTTTCTATTTTCTTAGAATAGATTATTGCTGCACACATTGTGCAAAACCTACATTCAGATTTTTCTATTTCTATATATTGATCCCATAAGGATTTAAACTTATCAAAATATATGGAAATAATATTATTAGCTTGATTTAATGTATTTATCTCATACCTCAATTAGCTTGTCTTGGGTGTATTTTTTTGTTTATACCTTTCTTAGAGCTCAACCCAAGCTTCATAAGTTATTTTTGTGTGAATTAGGGTTGAAGCAATCTGAGGACTGACTCCATTGATGATCCAAAGACAAAACCAAACCATTTACCATTTCTCAATCTTCAAACTCTTCACTAGACTCATCCACTGGTTTCTTGATCTTCCTATTTACAAAGGCTATTTTTTTCCTTAACACAAGTGAAAATTTCATTGAATTGGTCCAAGCCACGTAATTGGCTTCCCCAGTCAATTTATCAGACACTATCTGTGCGCCTGGGTGATCTCCAGCAGATAGAAAGTAAAGTGATTTCCTTGAAATATACTTCCTTCTTTCATTGTGATTTTTTTTCTTTTTATTTACTGACTTTCTTTCCGTTCTTCTAAAAAATCTTTCATTTTTTCAGAATCAGAAGAGGTCGTCCACTTCATTTTCTGAAGAATTTACTAATTCTTCAATGCTTTCGGAGGCTGCAAGTGCAGAATTGGGGTCTAGGTTCACATCATTCCCTACTAATACCATCAATCATAACAAATCATTTAAAGTTTCAATTTATTTATAAAACCGGCCCATTCCTTTAGCCCATCAGAATTGGGCCGTTTGTTTTTTTTTAACTTTTGCAAGTTGGACCTTCGACTTCTTTAATACTCTTTGTATGAGTCTTGGTCAATTTCCTGCATAGTGAAAGTAAGGTGATTTCCTAATACTTCTTTCTTTCATTGTGAATTTTTTTCTTTTTATTTACTGACTTTCTTTCCCTTCTTCTAAAAAATCTTTTATTTTCTTCAGAATCAGAGGAGGTCGTCCACTGCTTAGAATCGTTTCTTGAAGAATTTACTGATTCTTCAATGCTTCCAGAGCCTGCAAGTGCGGAATTGGGGTCTAGGTTCACATCATTCCCTACTGATACCATCAATCATAACAAATCATTTAAAATTTCAATTTATTTATAAAACCGGCCATTCCTTTAGCCCATCAGAATCGGTCAATTTCCTGCATAGTGAAAATTTAACAAAAAATTAGTTAAAAGTTTATAAGTAATTGATTATTCCAATTAGGTCCTCTTTACAGATTATAAAACATTCTAAACTCTGTTTCAATTTGATAATTGATTAATTAGAAACCGATTATGACTCTGTTTAATTACAGAGCTAATTAGAACCAGAACTAATTCCTTTACTGTTTAGTTATTTTCTCCCAGATGCATATACAAGGATTGCGATCCACTTCAACTACAATTAGCACTGTTTTGATGGCTTGCTCACGATCGTCACATATGTATAATGGAAAATTTGTTCATGGATATATACTTCGAAACAAGATTTGTGGGCACATTCTTTGTGCAGAATTTATCTTTAAGGAAATGCCAAAAGATAATGTTGTTTCATGGAATGTTATAATTTCTGGAATGTCATAATGTTTATTTCATTGAATGTCATAATGTTTATTTCAAGGCAATTGATATCTTCTGGCGCATGAGAGATAATGGAGTATAACCTGGCATTATTAGTTTTGCTAGTATTCTATCGGCTTGTTCTCAATCCACAGCTTTAGAACAAGGTAGGGAAATTCATAGTTATATTTCTAACCACAAGCTTGAATCAAGTGAAGTAATTCATAGTACTTTTGCCACTGTTTTTTATTTATGATTTGAGTATCTTTTATAAACACACACCATCTTCATCAAGATTTGTCTGTGCGATTGAGTTGGCTGGGAACTTGGGATTGTCTAGTTAGTTTTTGAGGCTTTTTAAAATCATCTTGTCAATAGATCGAGAAAACTATTGAGAAAGTTGAAAGGGTTAATGCCAGAGAAAACTAAGAGTTCAAGTTTGCAATCTCTGGTCATCCAGGACTAATGCCAGAGAATATCTTCATTATTTGAGCATGAGTGCGTGATATACTTTTTCATTTATATAAACTTAGCTGGAATATTAAAAATGAGATATAACCCTATATCTTATAAGATATTAATCTAGACCGTTCAAAAATCTATATAAACTCAACTACGAACCTTCGTAAACCTGAAAGAGGGAACACGGAATAGAGGGGGCGGCGGTGTACATTCCTATACTACGATTTTAGGGGTGAGATTCTCCGATCTCGTACCCGATCGATCAAGTACACCTCGCTCTATCTCTTCCATTCCATCAATTATTATGACAAAATTTCATTTCATTTCCCATTTCATTCCTCTCTCTTACGTCCAAGCGATTTTAGGTTTTTCGTTCGGAATAAAGAGGGCGGTGGCTATGTATATTTCCACTGCGGTTTTAGGGGTGAGATTCTCCGATCTCGTACCCGATCGATCTGGTATACCTCGCTCTATCCCTTCCATTCCATCGATTATTGTGACAAAATTTCATTTTATTCCCCATTTCACTCCTCTCTCTTACGTCCAAGCGATTTTAGGTTTTTCGTTCGGAATAAATTAAGAGGACGACGGCAATGTATATTTCCACTACGACTTTATGGGTGAGATAATTCTCCGGTCCCGTACCCGATCGATCAGGTACACCTCACTCTATCTTTTCTTTTCCATCTATTATTGTGACAAAATTTAATTTCATTCCCCATTTCACTCCTCTCTCTCACGTCCAAGCTATTTTAGGTTTTTCGTTCTAACCGTGAAAGCATCGCCGCCTCCGTCGTTCCATCCAGAAGCCATCTCTGTTCATCCTTGTCATTTAGTGTTTGTTTTGGATGGTGCTCGTAGATTGTTGGTACTAAAGCAATGATGATCGGATCGGATGTTGAGTTGATGAATTGATCGAAATTTCCGACGTGATGTGGAGTTTGATTTTCTTGCTTAGGCTGTGGAGGCCAATTCACGTTCTTCGAGAAACAGAGCTCTTCCTTTGTTCGACTTGCTCCTACTCTTCGACTTAGAGTTTTGCGACGACGACATGGTAGGTCTCCGATGACCTCGATACTCCGATAGGTATAAATAATCAAGTACCATGATCTATATTGATCTGTCTGTGGAAAGACCACGTGGTGTATTTATAGAGTTGTTCCTACTCGTGCATGCATGAGTTCGGTGTTATGATTGTATTTTTTTTGTTACACGGAACCCATGCATGCACTTGATTAAAGGGATCAACCGATCGTCGAGAAGATCTAGTTTTGTTTCTGCGAAGAACGTGAATTGGCCTCCACAGCCTAAACAAGAAAATCGGCTCCACATCACGTCGGGAATTTCTATCAACTCATCAACTCAACATCTCCTGCCATCAATGCTCGTTACTTTTACAATGCTGGTTAGCTCCAGTCATCGTCCGATCTTCTACACGAGGAAGATAACAAGGTCGTCTATCTGGCTAATTAGTTCTCCTCCTGCTCCCACAAACTCATCTTCCGATCCTTTTGGGTGCAGGTAGAGAAAACTGTCAAATAACAGTGTGGTGTGGTTCTAGACATTTAATATACAATATTTGTGTGGTTTGATTTTTATTAATTTTGTGGTATGATACAAAATTGATATTCAATATTTGTCTGAATTTTATTTTTCAAGGCAAATTATTGTTAGCCTTTCTGTTTTCATTTGATTTGATGGATATCTTTTTCAGTTCCTTGGTTATTACCATATGCTAGAGCTAAATCTTTATCACATTTGTTTATATCTAGTTTATTCCCTGAACAAATATCATATCTATTTAGTATTTTATCATATATCTTGTATGTTGGTAGTATTAATTGACTTGAATTTGAGTTTATTTTTTTTTAATTTCCTTAAAAAGAAAGATATTCTCTCTGAAAGATATATCTCTACTAAATACAGCGACGAATCCAGGAATTTTTTCTCCGGGGGGCTAATTTTAAATTATTTAATCAATTCAAAAAAAATTTCAATTCAATTATTCTCGACGAAATACCATATTTTGGTACCAATACATAATATCATCATTACTAATAACACTAAAAAATAAATCTTTTTCAACATATATATGTTACTAAAATATCATTCAGCCAAGTATCATCCATACGATTGCGACAACTTGATTTCACAAGATTCATTACTGAAAAAGATCTTTCCACTGAAGCAGTCGCAACTGGTAATGTGAGTGTTAATTTTAACAAACGAAACATCAAAGGAAATACAATATCTTTTCTCTGCACACAATCAACTTTACGGTCAACTCTCCAATTTCATTCAAATTCGAAATTCTATTTACAAGTAAAAGCAGTTTCATTTATTTCCGGGAATAAATAACAACATAAACAGAAAACTGCGTCTTTTGAAATGCTATATTCAATCCATGATTCATATTTGTCAAACCACGATACACAAAATCTTTTAAATTGATTTTTAAACTTTTTCAATGAAAATTCATGTTGGCGTGGTTGGCAAGGTTTTTTTGCAAATAAAATCTTCTTATTTGATCTCGGTCATTTGGATGGTAGTCATTTATCTTCTTTCGCAATCTCAGATCGGATGATAATTTACTTACATGGAATGACTCTCTAGATGGTTGTGGATTTGATGATGAAGTTGAAATTGGTTGATTTATTTTAGGTCTTTTGATCACAAATTTATCTATTGATTATCTATGTAAAAAAAGATTTAAATTAATAACAAATTTAACAATAAGAATTTTTATTATTGTTTTTTTTCGAGATCAATTTATGATTGATTTTTTTTTCATGTTGATTGATTTTTTATTATTATTTTTGATTGCTTAATTTCTTTGAGTCGATTCTTTGATTATTTCTTATTCCGTTTGAATTTTTATTGTGATTGATTTCTTTTCGATTTTATTAATTTCTAATTTTTTATTGCGATTTCGATTTGTGATTTCTGATTTCTGATTTCGATCAATTGTGATTTCTTGTTTTGATTTTACAAGTGTTTTCAATCAATTGTGATTTCTGATTTGGTATTTTAAATCAACTGGTATCGATTATTGACTTCATAAATTTGTTGATTGTGCTGGATTAATTAGTGTCAATTTGTCACTAGCTCAGTAATAAATTATTCAACATGACGACTCAAAAATCATTTATGAAAATCATCTATCATGAAAGGAACATTATCAGAAATTACCTATCAAATTATTTGGTGTGTGTGTGTTTTCTCTCTCTCTGTGTTGTTGTTAACATGTTAGTTTTTATTATTGGTTATTCTTCTGTTGTTTGCTTGTTGTTCTCGTCTAGTGTGTAATGTAGGGAATAGACTGGATAAAATCTACATGACCAAGAAACATGGTAAGCACCATGACTAACAACTGAATGCAAAATATCTTCAATGGTTGGTTTCTGCCTACACTCTTCAGAGTCTGTACAGAGTCAGGGTCTGTAGAGTTAGGAATGTGAGATAAACTCAATTACAATATTTGGTTCGGTTCGTTTAAATAAACGAGTCTACTCTTAGGTTTGGGATCGATTCGTTTAATAACCGAACCGAATAGTTCGTCGAATACTAAACTTTTTTTACATCATCCTAAATATAAACATTAAAAAAAATTAACATTTTCATCTGACCATCTTTGAAAAATAAATAATAATAAAAACATTGTTTATATTCTAATTTCTTTTGTTGAGTCAATCTTTAGTCATCTTTTATTTTTGTTGATTAAAAACCAACATTAATATACTATATTAATGAAAAATTGTAAAAATATACATAAGTTGTGAAATATATAATATAAATTTATAATAAAAAATTATATAATATAAGTTATATAATATAAGTTTATAATATAAATATAAAATATAATAAAAATGTTAAATGAACCGAACCGTCACTACAAAAAAAAGTAGGCAGTTCGGACGAAGCAAAGTTAACGAAATTTCCGTTACAAACACTTATTATCAAAGTTAACGGAAGTTGTAACGGAATTTCCATTAACTTTGCTATTTCCGTTACAAATACTAGGACTTATATATTGTAACGGATTTTTTAACTATTTTTAACGGATATTCCGTTACAAATAGCAATTATTTAATAATTTTCATAATTAAGGTTAGGGTAAATGTAAATAATTAGGGTTAGGGTTAGAGTTAGAGTAAATGTAAATAATTAGGGTTAGGGTTAAGGTTTAGGTTAGTGTTAGGGTTAATAAAAATTAACAAAAATTAGTAAAAATAAGTATATATACATATTTAGATAGTGTTAGGGTTAGAAGTTAGAGTTAAAAGTAAGAGTTAGAAGTTAGGGTTAGAAGAAGTTAGATTATAGTTTTTTAGATATTATAAATTATGAAAAATTTAAAGTTAGATTATAATTAGAAAATTATAAAAATTATAAATTGAAGTTATTTTAGATATTTTAAATTTTAAAGTTAAAAAATAAATTTAAAGAAGGTATTTTAATTTTTAATGTTACAAATTCAAGTATTATAAAAGTTATTTTAAATTATAAAAGTTATTTTAAATTAACAACTAGTGATTTTTTAAAAATTATAAAAATATCAATTTCTAATATTAACTTTAGTAGGTTAGGGTTAGTCTAATTTAATAATTTTTAATTTTTAAATTCTAAAATTCAATTTAATAAATTAGATATTTTAAAAGTTATAAAATAAGTTTATTTTAAATTAAAAAATAAATTAAAGTTATTTTTGATATTTTAAATTTGAAAGTTAAAAATTAAATTTAAAAAAGTTATTTGAAGTTACAAATTCATTTATAAATGTTATTTTAAATTATATATCCTAAAAAGTAAAAAATTAACAACTAGTGATTTTTTTAAAAATATCAATTTTTAATATTAACTTTTAAATTTTATATTCGAAAATTCAATTATATATTAATTTTATTTTAAATGGATATTTAAATGGGTTATCAACTAAGTTTAAATGGATATTTTAAATAAAAAATAATAATAATAATAATAATAAAAACCTAAACTACTAAAACCTCAACTACTAAACTACTAAACTACTAAAACTATTTTAAAATTCAATTATTAACAACTAGTTTCCCCATTTCCCTAAATTAAAAAAAAAATAAAACCACAAAACCTTAAAAATAAACCAAAAACCCTAAAACCCAAATATTTTCCCAACTCCCACAACCCAACACCCGTCGAGCAGCAACTTCTGACGAGCGATGATTCCAGCTTCCGGCGAGCAGCAAGCGGTGAGCCTCGAACGTAGACGATTCCAGCTTCCGGCGAGCAGCAAGCGGTGAGCCTCGAACGTAGACGATTCCAGCTTCCGGCGAGCAGCAAGCGGTGAGCCTCGAACGTAGACGATTCCAGCTTCCGGCGAGCAGCAAGCGGTGAGCCTCGAACGTAGACAATTCCAGCTTCCGGCGATTCCAGCTTCCGGCTTCCATCCGGCGAACGTCGACCACCATCTTTGAAGTTATTTGAAACTCAGGTTAGATTCCACAACCCCTCTCTGTCATTGTTTAATCAATATCTTTGGGTTTTCCATTTTCGATTTGAATTCTTATTTTCCCCAATTCTTATAAAAATTCCAGCTTCCGATTTGAATTGTTTTAATGGAGATTTAATTCTTATTTTCCCCAAATAGCACATGTACATATACATAATAGAATTTGGAAGATTTCTCATTTTCTGTTATTTGGAAGATTTCTCAAATAGCACATGTACATATTTTCCCCAAATATAGAGATTGATTAAAAAAAAAAGACAGCCAAATCATCTCAAATATAGAGATTGAGGGAGTCTTTTGTGTAGTGAATTTGGAAGATTTCTCATAATAGAAATCTTAGAGGAACATAAATCCAAGCATAATACTTAGAGTAACTACATAATACTTATAATAGAAACTTATACATATACATATAACTGCCTTTTGTTTTGGTGGATCTAAAAGCATATACTAAGCCATGGGAAAATGATAAGTGTTGGTTATTTTTAAGTTTCAATTTCTGTTTCGACATTCCCCATTCAATTTATGTTTTTGTTCTTGACTCTATTCTTAATAGTTGTTCTTGATTATTCTATTCTTGATTCAAGAGCATCATCCTTATTCCGTTCTTGATTCTATTCTATTCTTGATTCATTTGTTTTTCTTTTTTTCTGTCGACTAAATCTAAGTTGGGATGCTGGCCATGGAATAAATCTCTAAGGGATTTACCCACTAATTGAAATCGAGACGTTGCTGGTCATTATTTACCCACCAATTGAAATGAAGATAAATGAGGACATGATTTATGTGCTCTAGGTTATTATCGATATCAATTGCTTAATATCGATACTTCCTGTCTAGGTAATAACTTATAATGTGCTCTACGTAATAACTAATAATAATTACCCTATTAACCTTAATGGATAATTCTTTTTTTATTAAAGACTTGAATATCTGAATATGAAGTCTGTCTGAAATTATAACGTATCTCAAGGAAGATTGAGGTATAAAGTCTGAACTTGCATATACCTTGCAAATTTTGAGTTCGGGGTTACTTGGGCTGCCCATCAAGAATTTTTACAAATGCCCTGATATGTTTATAATTTACAAATAGGAATTTTTAGTCCTATCAATGCCCTGACCCAGCCATCTTACCTTTGAATATGAGGTTGAAGATTCATCATTAATAGGAAGGAAACCTTCCCGGAATTGCTGGAATCAGTTTCATATGGGGATTAGGAATACTTCCTATTTTATAATGTTCATAAATAGTAGTTTATTGATCTACTTATAGCTTATTACTTATTTTATAGAGAAACTTGTCTGAATATTACAAAAGTGATGAAATTCAAGAATTACGTCCAACAACGGATGAAGATGTATGTTTTAAATTATTTTACTATTTCAAATTATTCAAATGTTTTATTTTCTTATATATTATTTTTCGCATTTAGGTGATTCAACAAAAATGCATTTCAAAATTTATTCAAAGCAAAAAAGGGAGGCACATTGGACTTGGTGGAGGATCATTTGCTGAGTCGAGCACTGCTTCTACCAGATTTATATGAATGCAAGATCTATTGAGAAAGAAAAAGAAAAAGAAAAAGGAAAAGAAAAAAATGAACGATCAAATGAAGAAGTTAATAGAAGTATGTGTATGAAAGTCAATAAAATTTTAAAGTAATACATAAATATAAATGAATCTTAAATGTTTTACAGGATAATCAAATTTTAAAAAGGAAATATGATGAAATGTTTGATATGTTTGAAGACCTGAAGAAAACAGTTTTATCCCAATCAAATACAACTCCACAACCTTCAGATCGTAGATCGTTGCAAGATAGAAGTATTAATGCAGGTCAGAGCGATCAAAGATATCAAACTCCTCCATCGAAATAGGTCTTCCATGTTATTTTTGTTGAATGTTAGTTTTCTTGAATGTTAGTTTTCTTGAATGTTAGTTTTGTTGAATGTTAGTTTTGTTGAATGTTAATTTTCTTGAATGTTGAATGTTGTTTTTGTATTGAATATTTGTTGAATATTGAATGAATTTACAGGAATTAATATTAATTGAATGAATTTACAGAAATTAATATTAATTGAATGAATTTACAGGAATTAATATTAATTGCATGAATTTACAGGAATTTGCAATTATTTTACAGGAATACTTTCTGAAATTTTTTTTTGCAAAAAAAAATTTGTAACGAAATTTCCGTTACAAATTTTTTTCCTCATTTGTAACGGGATTTGTAACGGAAATTCCGTTACAAATGATATTTTTCTCATTTGTAACGGAATTTGTAACGGAATTTCCGTTACAAATACTTAAAAATTTTGAAACGGATTTTTTGTTCCGTTAACTATAACTTCAGAGTATTTGTAACGGATTTTGGTATTTGTAATGGAAATTTTGTCTCGGATCAAAGTAAACGAAATTTCCGTTAACTTTGCTCGTCCTAACTGCCTACTTTTTTTTGTAGTGATGAATTGCCGACTTACGACCGTTACTCGCCGCCAGCCAACGCCATAAATGCTTCCATATATGGCCATAGGCGCGATGTCCGCCTTTGACCGTGCCCTCCGAGACTCTATAAAAAGGGTCCCAAGGGGACACTCAAAGGCAAAACACAAGTTCCACTCTCACCAGAGCATCACTAACAAACTCGCCGATTCTCACTAGAATCGCCTAGTTTTTACTTGCAGGTATTTGACGTAGAGCGCGCGTCGTGGACTCTAGAGCCTCTGGCATCACCTCGCACCACTGCGAGCCCTGGTAGCAGATTCAGTGCTTCATCAGCTGACGCCGTCTGTGGGAATACCGAACCACCGGTATCCCGTCATAATCGTGATTTTTTTTACAAAATCCGACTTGAGCTCTCCCAGAGGGTTCGCCGATTTTGTCAACTAAGTCGCCAATTTAGATCGATAGCCGATTCTCGGCTCAGGTCCGATTTATTCTTAAATCGCCGACTTAGCCTTGAGAATCGCCCGATCCGGAATATCGTCTGCTAGCTAAGAGTGTTGTCCACGACTTTGTTCGAAAACGCCCCAAAATCTAAAGTCGCCAATTTAGACCTCTAAATCGCCGATTTTTCTTTGTTTTTCGAACAAGCTCAGTCAGGTCACCTCCCCGCTTTGGAACTTCCCCGCTTTTGTTTCTATGGCCATCATCGAAAAACAAAAGCACCCTTACGCCACGAGAAGTAAGGGTAAAATGCCAGCAATCGAGCTGGAGCAGGGCGAGCAGTCTCGACCAAAGAGACCCGACAATGCTCAACCTGACCAAACAAACTCGATTCCTCCATACGTCGAGGAACACATAGTGCTCAATGCTCCTCCCACCTTGGAAGAAAGGTTGTTCATCTTTATGGACAACATAGAAAGAAGGATGACTAACCTCAAGCAAGCGAGGAGTCAAAGGACCACCATCCGTGAGAGAGCGGATGAATCTGGGTATATTTACTCTCCATCTGCGGAGAAAACCAAACATAGTTCCCGTCTTAAAACAAAGACAGGACCCAGTAAGAGTCGCTCCGAAAGGACTCTTACCACTCGGTTTGTGGAGGATCTTCGTCGGAAACTGGCCGACGACCCAGCTGTCGGCAATCCACACGAGATCCTAAGGATCAAAAGTGCTCCTCTTCACGAGGACCTTTTGAGGGGATCTTTCCCACCTACCTGGCAGGTACCCAGGATTGAAGCGTATGATGGTTCAAGTGATCCAAAAGATCACGTGAACCTCTACCTTAATATCCTGGAACCGCAAACCATCGATGATGGACTATTGTGTCGGGCATTCCCCGACACTCTCAAGGGCAGTGCTGATCGATGGTTCTCCGGTGTGACAGCTGGCTCAGTCACCAGCTTCGCAGACCTCTCGTCAAAGTTCATCGCCTAACATGTGGGGATGATAAGGATTAAACACAGTGCCAACGCACTTCTGGCACTTTGACAGGATAAGCTGTCTCTTCGGTATTACAAGATCAAGTTCACTACAATGATGACAGAAGTGAATGATCTAATCCCAAGTGTGGTCATAGCGGGATACATCTGAGGATTGGTCTCCTTCTCCCCTCTGGCCCAGAATCTGACTCTCCATAAAGTGGACTCTCTACCCGACCTCTTCCAACACGCTCAATCGTACATTGAAGTAGAAGAGGAGGATGAGAACAAGCTAGCTGAACTTGGGACTCCTCGGTTAAAAAATAAAAGTTTGAGAGGAAGGGGTATAGTGGAAACAACAATTTCCACGGTACTTCTAACAGGTACACCGACAACAGGGCTGAAACTTCCAAAAAAGAGTGGAAGCCTAGGCACGATAACAAGGTATAATAAACCTCAACCAGTCAACCGCCAAAGGGTGCATCTCAATTGTGGAGAAAAAACACCCCTCTTACAATCAGCAAAGGCGAGCTATTTGAGAAGCTAAAGAACCGAGCGGATCTGCCTGCTCCTCGTTCTTTAGACCCTGCAAGCAAAGATGGCCGCACACAAACTGGAAAATACTGCAAATTCCACAAGGACTACGGCCACCTGACAGACCATTGCAGGGAATTCTCGTCTTTTGTCGAACAATTGATCTCAAAGGGAGAACTTGGCAACTTCGTCAAGAAATCCCGAGGACGGGACAATTGCAAATCTGACCCAAAGGGGAAGTGTCCACGCTCTCCTTCGCCAGATAGCGACAACAGCGAGGATCGCCAACGGAAGACCATCAATATGATATTTGGTGGTGGATCCGTTGGTCAAAATAGAGGATATGCCCGAAAGGTGCTGATGTCACAATCAACACCTCGAGACAACAGAAAACGGGTCGGCGAGGAGAAGTCAATATACTTCTTCGAAGAGGACCTGGACGATGTCCAACAACCTCACGAGGACCCACTCGTAATCCAAGCAAACATCGGTCCCAATTCCAGAGTCGAGAGGATGATTGTCGACAGCGGCAGCTCTGCGGACATCCTTTATATGGACACTTTTACCAAGATGGACCTTAAAAGGGAAAAGCTATCTCCCTGTAAGGAAGCCATCTACGGTTTCACTAACATCGTCGTCCCAGTGGCCGGTGTTATTGATTTGAAAGTCTCCATCGGTTCCAAGCGGGGGAGGGTTAGCCGAACGTATCATTTCATAGTGGTGGAAGTAGAATCCACTTTTTATGGCATATTCGAATGTCTCTTCATCCATGGAATCCAAGCGGTCCCATCTTCTTATTACTAATGCATTCGATACCCAGCAAACGGGTTCGTTGCAACTGTCAAAGGATCACAAAAAGATTCTAGACAGGGGTATAAGAAGGCAACCCAGCTGACCAGGCTTAACAACATGCTCGTCCATGCCTCGCCCGACATTGTGGTAAGGGAGAAATTACAACATGTGGACGAGACTGAAGTATTTCAGCTGGAAGGGGGATAAGTGACATTAGGGAAGGGGTTACCCTCTGACTTAAGATCCAAGCTTGTGACTGTCCTGGAGGAGCACTAGGACAGGTTCGTTTGGGAGGTTGAGGCACCGACACAGATTGCACGTCAGATCGTGATGCACAAACTTAATGTCGACTCATCCATTCCAGCTCGACGCCAGAAACGTCGAGTACTCACTTCTGTCAGGCGAGAAGCAGCCAATGAGGAAATATCGAAACTCCTGAATGCTGGGCACATTCGGGAGGTTCGATATCCGACATGGTTGGCCAACCCCGTCCTTGTCAAGAAGCCCAATGGCAAGTGGCACATGTGTATTGATTTCACTGATCTCAATAAAGCATGCCCCAAGGACAGTTACCCGTTGCCATCTATCGACGAACTAGTCGATGGAGCATCCGGTAACGAGTTCCTTTCTATGATGGATGCCCACTCAGGATACAACCAGATCCTGATGCATGAGCCTGATGAGGAAAAAACATCTTTCATCACAGACTCAGGGACATTCTATTACAGAGTAATGCCATTCGACTTGAGGAATGCTGGGGCTACATTCCAACGCTTAATGGACAAGGTTTTCGCTGATTAGATAGGGCGCAATGTTTCCGCTTACGTCGATGACATCCTAGTCAAGTCGTCAAGCATGGAAAAACACCCTGATGATCTGAGAGAAACCCTTGATACACTAAAGCAATATGGAATGAAGCTCAACCCAGCCAAGTGCGCATTCGGAATCAAGGAAGGAAAGTTCCTTGGTTTCTATGTAGGTCAGCACGGGATCAAACCTAATCCCACCAAAATCCAAGCTATCCTTGATATGGAAGTCCCCCGCACAATCAGAGAAGTACAAAGGCTGAATGGTCGGATTAATGCACTCAGTCGTTTTATATCACAAACGGCTGACAAGTGTAAACCGTTCTTCTAATTACTGAAAACTACGGCTAAGGGTAGTATCACTTGGACACCGGAGTGCGAGGAGGCATTTTCTAAGTTAAAAGCACATATGTCCTCGCTCCCAATGCTGACATCACCCAAAGAGGGAGAGGACCTGTACTTATACATAGCGGCCTCAGAAGAAGCCGTGAGTGCGGTCCTCATCGCGCAGAGAGACAAGGATCAGGTCCCTATATACTACCACTCGAGGCGATTACAAGGTGCTGAACTACGATACTCTCCTATCGAGTAGATCGTATATGCGGTAATCCACGCTTGTCGTCGCTTTCGAGCTTACTTCTTAGCGCACACGATTGTGGTACTAACATCGTGTCCTTTGCGCCGTCTACTTCACAAACCCGATATCACTAGGAGGTTAACTAAATGGGCAATCGAGCTCAGTGAGTTCAACTTGGATTTCCGACCAGCCACTGCCATCAAGGGGCAAGTTGTGGTGAACTTCATTGTCGAACTCACACCACCCAATTTGACCCAACCTTGGGTTGTAGAAGTAGACGGCTCGAGTTGTAGCACAGGCTCAGGTATCGGAGTGAAAATCCATAGCCCGGATGAAAAAAACTACGAACACTCGGTACGGCTTCACTTCCCGGCCTCTAACAACGTCGCGGAATATGAAGCGGCCATACATGGCCTGAAGCTATTAAGAACTCTCGGCGCTGAGAACGTCACGCTCCGCGCTGACTCCCAACTCGTAGCTCGGCAAACCACTGGTGAATTCGCTCTAAATATGTGGAGGCAATGGTAGCACTCACTAAGCAGTTCGCTGAGTTCAAAATCGAGCAAATCCCTCGAATCCAAAATTCACCCGTCGACGCTTTGGTACGTTTGGCGTCGGCCTGGGAGGGAGGGCAGCACGAGATTTTAGTAGACTCCATACTCCTGCCTACATGCCAAGTATTGACTATTACCTCCGACCCTCAATAGGATTGGAGGCAACCGATATTGGCATTCATTCAGAATGGAGTACTTTCTGACAATAAAGGGAAGGCCAAAAAGTTGAAACATAAAGCGGCAAAGTATTGTGACATCGGAGGGGTACTTTATAAAAAGTCCTTCGATAGCCCGCTGCTACGCTGTTTGGCCAAACCCGATACGGATAAGGTTATTCAGGAAGTACATGAAGGCTCGTGCGGGCTCCATGAGGGAGGAAGAGCACTGGCCTTCAAAATCATAAGGCTGGGGTATTATTGGCCCACTCTAAGGTTGGAAGCTCGCACTTACGTCCGCAAGTGCCGAGCATGTCAGCTGCACAACCCCATGCAGCAGAAACCATCCGCAGACATGACTCCGATTCTGAGTTCGATCCCGTTCGCAAGGTGGGGACTGGACATCGTTGGACCATTCCCCCCCTCGACATCCCAAGCTCGGTTCATCTTTGTAGAAGTAGATTACTTTACAAAGTGGGTCGAGGCTCAGGCTGTAGCAAAAATCACTCAGGATGCGGCAGTCAAGTTCGTTTATCGCTCCATAGTGTGCCGATTCGGAGTTCCCCAACACATTGTCACGGACAATGGTACCCAATTCACAGGTGGAAAATTTTCAAGAATGTGCGAGGATCTAAACATAAAACTCCACTTCGCCTCCGTGTATCGACCTCAGGCAAACGGACAAGTGGAGGTCACCAACAAGGCCATCGTACAAGGATTGAAAAAGAAAATCAAATCAACCAAAGGGACTTGGGTAGACAAGTTGTGCGAAATCCTATGGGCATATCGCACAACGAGTAAAAACCCCACGGGCAACACCCCTTTCTCTATGACCTATGGAGTGAAAGCAGTCGAACCGATCGAGATGAGTATACCAACATATCGAGTCTCGAAGTATGACGAACAAATAAATGACCAAGACCCAGCTACAGAGCTAGAGTTGAGGGATGAAACCCGTGACGAGGCGAATCTAGGGAACGAATCATACAAGGCAAGTATATCAAGGTACCACAATCGCCAAGTACGCAAAAAAGTCTTCCTGCCAGGAACTCTCGTCACGCGGAAAGCTAGCATAACAGAAAGGAATAGACCAAGAAATAAACTGTCATCCAACTTCGAAGGTCCCTACATCGTCGAAGAGGAGATAAGGCCAGGAACTTATCGCCTACGGCGACAGGATGGAACAATGGTTCCAAACTCATGGCACGCGGACAATATGCAGCAGTACTACGCATCGTACTCATCGCATTACGTTTATTTTCTTTAATTTTCCTAGTATGTATGTTAGTTAATCGTAGAATTCTTTCTTCATACTCTAAAAAATCTATTGTGTCGCTTCGGCCTCAGTAGAACAAGGATCATTCCGCCGCTACGGCCCCAATGATCCTATCTCATCTTGTCGCTTCGGCCTTGATATAGATCAATAAGTCACTCCATCACTAGGACCGGAGTCAAACTACATCCTCATGGTTCAAATCCAGGGTTAGTACGAACAGGTCCAATTTAGGCATGCAAGCCTAGAATTGTAACCACAACCCTCATTCACACGGGCGAATCAGGAATTAGTGGGTGTTACATCAATTTATCACTCAAACTATTTTCAACCCTAAAAGTTAATTTAGAAGTATAAATCATTTTCGAGTTTAACTAGAAACTAAACTACGATTCGTACGACCAAACTTACGCCGGAAGCGGCTAAGTAGAGTTAGCAGAATCTAACTTACATCCAGAGTGGCTAAGTTACGATTTGTGAATCTAGTTTCAAGCTTAGGTTACAACTTTAAAATATTTATACAAAAAATTAACAAAAGCAAAATAGTTCATTGATTGATAAAAATAACAAAAAATCCACTTTAAGTCTAATCTTCTTCTTTCCTCGCTTCCCGAACATCGCTCTTTATCTTATCAAGAGATTCTTTATGCTCCAGCTGCACTTCAGGATGTTCTTCTAGCCATGCCATAATATCAGTCACAAAGTTGGCAGACAAACTTGGAAACCCGTGAGGACCAAAAATATTTAAGTCCTGGAGTTGGTCAGATTGACCGTCAACCTCAAACTCCAAATCCTTCACTTTTTCAGAAGAAGCGTCTAGATCTTCTTTCATCTTTCTCGACTCCTCCGTGGATTGGGAGAAGCGATCATTCAGATCCTTTAGGTCAGAGGTGGACTTGGAAAGATCTACTTGAAGCTTCTAAATTTGTGATTCAGAAGCCATCGCATTGCCAACCTCCGCATTCAGCTGCACTTTCAGTTCTTCAATCTCTTTTAGAGCATAAGTGAGACGCGATTCAGATTCCTTCAAAGAGTCACGTTTTTGGCGAAGAGTGAAAATCTCAAGTCTATGTGCGGCACACTCTTTATTCTTCGCCATCATCGCTTTCTCATGCTCAACAGCTTTCTCTTCCAATTTCTTGTTGTTTTGGAAGACTTTTCTCATCGACCACACTTTTTTACAGACAGCTTGATACTTGTCATCAAGCTTATCATATTCTTGTTGGGATCGAGGCATGTCGTTACATGACTGCATCCCAACAACAGCATTCGATAGATACGCGACCTACAAAAAAAACATCTAAATTAGCACAAAAATATATAAGTTAAACAAGATGCGAGTTTAGGTCACTTACAGCAGATAGAGCTTTAGTGAGCTCCTCTCGTATCCAATCTTCAGGCTTGGTCAATAAGATCTGGGTAGCTCTCGATCGCACCTCCGCATCCGCAAACAGGCTCGGATAGTCAAAGGTGGTTCGGAAGGGAGCAAACTCTGGTACTGACCTCGAGAACGATCTAGTTTCAAACGTGCCACGAGGACCAGATCCCTCAGTCTTCCTGATTTGAATTAATTTGGCACTATGCAACCTCACAGCCAAGTGAGGGAGCACCGCTTCACGATAGAGATGTGCCCCTTTCTTCTTCTTAATAGGTTTGCCAGAAGGGTCTTCCGACTTCAGATAATGTGTCACATCAGAGAAGGTAAAATCCTCACGCTGACACAAAGTGAAAGGAAACCCTTGACCACATTTGTAAGTAGCAAGGGCTGAAGAGATCTTCTTCACATGCTTTAATTCCGCCTTGCTCAGTTCGCAAGGAACATCCAAGTGTACGCGCCGAGTATTGGCACAACCCTCTCGACTCTCGCATACGAACATCGAGTCTACAACAAAGAACTCACTCTTCCACTGCGGTCCATAGTTAGTGGGGAGTTTGATTATCAGTTCACGTCCATGAAACTGCTTAGCTAACCCCAACAGACCAGCTTCGGAAGCGGGAGCCTTGACAAGTTTGTAGAACCAGAAAAACAAGGCAGCAGTTGCAGGGATATTCAAACTCCAACAGATGTTGGAGAATCCTCTTGATGAAGCACGAAATCTTCTACCAGTAGGCTCGCGGGGTTGCGAGGAGGGCCGGAGGCTTTGGAGTCCACGACGCGCGCTTTACGTCAAATACCTGCACAAGTGGAGGGGAGTCGGCGACTCGGGCTCCTTGGTTCTCTGGTGTGGAGTGTTGTGAGTCAAGGTGACATATGAATGGAGGACACTCCTAGGACACCTTTTATAGGGTCCTAGAGGCGTTTCCATTCAATAGAGTGGGGCCCACCTCATTATGGTACCCTATTGAAGTGCGCAATAATGGTGTGGGCCCGCCCAAGTAACGGCTGGGAGTCGGCGACTCAGGTATGGGAGTCGCCGACCCAGAGGTGGAGTCACCGACTCCTTTGAGGCCAGGTCCTCGGTCTACCAGACCCGAGTTCCCTAGCCGGAGTCGGCGACACACCACTGGAGTCGGCGACTTGGTAGTCCCAGTCGGCGACTCCCAGGTGTTGCCTTGAGTTCTTGACGTAGACACGTGCTCTGCACCGTGGAAGCCTTTCGGGGGTCCGGCATATAGCGACGGAACCCTAGTCCTTGTTGAAGGGCGTTGCTGGGAGTGACTGACGTAATCAGGCATGTCTCACCAGTACTCCCCCTGAAGAGAGCATAGGAGACATGTGTGTACCGCCAGTATCCCCCCCCAAGTAAGGTGATCCGCATCAAGGACAAAGCGACAAGATGGGATCGAATCATTGCGGCCACAACGACACAATGACTTCGTTATCCATGCACTATCAGATAGATTGATTCACTATCAAAATCTAGTTCCAGGCCAATGGAACTACGTGTTTATAGTCCAACTCTGATTAGGAGCGACTTTTTATGTGCTATCATCAAGGCTAAAGCGATAAGATGAGAGGGAATTATTAAGGCCAAAGCGACAAAATAATTCCCGTCCATTAAGGCCAAAGCGACAAAATGGACCGACTCACTATCAGAGCCTAATTCTGGCCGAAGCGACAGAATGCGTGGATCCTGGCCAAAGCGGCAGGATCTAGTTCATTATCAGAACTGATGTTTATAGTCTATCCTGATCAAGAGCGACTTTATGTCCGCAACGACGGTTACCCCACCAAGGCCAAAGCGACAAGGTGGATCGAGATCATTAAGGCCAAAGCGACAAAATGATCTCCAAGTCTATCAAGGCCAAATCGACAAGATAGAAGAATTATTGAGGCCGAAGCGACAAAATAATTCTTGGTCCATTAAGGCCAAAGCGACAAAATGGACCTGGATCTATTAAAGCCGAAACGACAAAATAGATTCGATTCTGGCCAAAGCGATAGAATCATTCCTGCAAAACAAAAATAACCTGTAAAACAACTATATCAGTCTAAAGGATATATTTATTGATTTACTGACCTTGCCGTGAGGGGCTGCTCCTCGTGCTGCTCCTCTTTATGCTCAATAAATCCTTGATTGACCTGGCCGAAGCGACAAATCTATCATGCTCAAAATGTGACAGCTTCTGGCCGAAGCGATAGGAGTGTCGGGAAGAGCTTATGATACTCCCCCCAAGTTCGACGACTTCTAGCCGAAGCGACAGAAGTGTCGGGGAGAGCTTGTGATACTCCCCCCTTGAGCTTGTGATACCGGGGATATGGAGATCAATTTCCGATCTCAAATTTTGTAATTTTTGGATTTTCTAGGAGGTTTTTGCAATTTTCCCAGGGGCTATAAATAGTGGAGACTTCTCCCCAAAATCTCACAACACTTTTTCCCTTCTCAATCGCCTAAAACCCTAGATCTTTTTGTCGCCTATTCCCAAGTGATACTTTTTTGAATTGACGACTCCCGTACCATGTCTTCCCCCGATTCCCACTTCTTGAATGAAGATGAAACGTCAGCCTTCATCGCAGAAATGACCGTTGAGGGTCTCGACAAGGTGCTGAACACCGTCGAGTCGCCGATTCCCTCTCCTGACAGAGGGGTTGAGTCGACGACTCCGGTCGTTCCACCTCTTGATAGGAACTTGAGTGCCTCTGTGCACGAACTTATTGGCACCTCGCCGGTGTCGGCGATTCCTCTTGAGGAGTCGGCGACACTGAGCAGGGCCCTTGTAGTAGTTCCAAAGGGACCTCTTGACCTGGGAGAGATTCCCGGGACCTCTGTGTCGGCGACTCCCATCGTGGAGTCGGCGACACAGACTGAGCCCGTAAAGGGAAAATCTTTCAAGTGGAGAGGGCATGGCTCGAGTGCCACTGGGTCGGCGACTGCTGGCCGTGACTTGACGATCCTTCTTATTGGATCGACGATTCAGGGGTCTAAGTCGCTGACTCCTATGCAGATTGATGACTCTTCTGCGCACCACACTGCTCCGTTGGTTGTGAATGCGGAAGGTCTTATTGTGTCTGGACTGAACCCGAACCAGGGGCCATCTGTGGGCGATGGCTCTAACAAACGTAAAAGACGACGCAGCCACGGAAAGGGCAAAGTCTTCGTGCCTGAACAGGATGAGGGGGTCCCCCCGCCTCTTGTCGTAAACTTTGAAGAGACTTGGCGCGTTGACCGTGGTGCTTCCAACCCACGCCGTAGAGCGAGCCGGCGCTCTATCGAAAGAACTCCCCCACCTCCCGTGGACTTGGATTGTAATCGAGATCCGGACCTCGATTTTGATACATATGTTGGAGCTTTGAACCCAACTGGGTTCGCTCACTGTGAAATCGCCTTGAATGGCGAACCAAGGTTGCTCCCAATAGGTTGCTCCGGGGACGGCGAATTCGAGCAAGTGATGACTTTTGCAACCTTGGATGGTTCTGTTGGACTGCACCCCCCCTCCAACCTTAACGCGAGCGATGCTCGAGTCTTGTTATTGGGGGTGCAATTTTCTGGGCATTTGCGATTCTGGATATCATGTTACCAGCCTGTAAATCTTCCACCCCCGGGATTCCAGGCTATCCCTAGGATATACTTCAAGCATTTCTCGAAATTACCGATTCCTGAGATAATCAGTGAAGTATTGCTCACTTTTGAAGTGTCCCTGTCGCAGCTCCCGGTGGGATTCTTCGTGACCCTACGGGGTTTTCTGAATGTTTGTTGGGGCCTGAGGATTACTGCGACCGCAAGCTTGTTCCTTCATTACTACAAGCTTGTGAAGGAAAAATCAGGATCTGGTCGTGTCGGGTTTACGCGACGGCATTTCGATTTCGATAAGAATGTTGTCGACGATCTGCCGACAAATTTTGGATGCAACTGGAAGAAGGAATTCTTCTTCATTACTTCTGAGTTTCTTCCCGGGAGTCGGGAAGAGTGGAATGATCCCCAACGAGTGCACATGAGTGCTTCGATTGGGTTGACTACGAGAGATGTCGAAGCCTCGGATCGGATTGCGCGGACCCTGGCTGAATATTCTGTGCCGCGCGGTGTTCCCTTTGTCCTTTGCCAAAAGGAAGACTTTACTTTCGAGGATGTGGCTGAAGCTCAAAAGCCACCAACGGAGAAGGAGCTGGAGAGCGGAAAAAAGCCATCCCCTTTATACTTTGACGTCGCTCCTCTCTATATGTGCAAGCGGTTCCGAGAGAGCAAGCTCATTCGATTAAAGAAGAGCAAACGTGCTGAGCCTCATCGGACTTTCGAGAAAGGATCAAGTTCTCGATCTGTGCCGCCACCCCCTGCTGGTTACAAGCCTTACACTTCTGGTGTATCGCTTCCTAATTTTAATGTTGATCCTGAAACTAGGAAGGAAGCGATGCCACTCCTGATGGGCCAGTCCGGGCGGTGGTGTCGGAACGAGTTACTTAAACATATGACTGCCGCTTGCTACATGGCACATGCGTGCTACAGTGTCGATACCATCCACGACACTGAGAAGATTCAAGAAAGATATAATCAGCTTGACACGAAGTTGAAGAAGAGCGAGAAAGCCCTTGCCAAGCTGAAGAACGTGAAGTCCTGGATGGAGAACATGCGCGACAACATTCTGCCAAAGAAGGACAAGACGATCGAGTCCAAGCAGAAAGAAATTGACGAATATATCGCGAAGATATTGAGACTTCGCAAAGAGTTGAAAGCCACCTCTGCTGACCATACTAAAGAGGTTGAGGGTTTGAAAGATCAACTGGATGGTAAGATTGGGCATGTAGTCTCACTTGAGGCTACTATAGCTGATTTGAGAAAACAAGTGGCCCAATACCAGGAAGAGACCACAGGGCTGAAGAGTGAACTAGCTAGCGCGGAAGAGGAGATCTTGGCGTTTACGAAGGACAAATCTGCACTCTCCGGGAAAGCTGAAGGGTTGGAGTTGGATGTGCGATACCAATCCGACCAACTTCAAGAGCTCATCTTCTTTGGTCCTTCCGTGTTTCCCGCTCTACCCCCTGACTACATTACGGATATAATGGCATGGGTAGAGCAGCATCCTGAGGAACTTGAGAAGAACAAGGATGCTCTGGACAAGATGAAGGACGAGGCTGCTCAAGAATATATATCTTTTAGTCCTTAAATATATTTTGTAATCTGCTATCATTTTTGTAATCTTTTTGAACTTAATGAATCGTTTTTGCTTTCTCTTTATTAATTGTTTATTTACTTTACTTTTTTGAATTGTAACTAAGACCCGAAACTAGATTCGCGAGTCGTAATTTAGCCGCTCTGGACGTAAATTAGACTAACCCTATCGCTAGCCACTCTGGGCGTAGACTTGGTCGTACGAATCGTAGCTCAGTCTACGGTTAAATTCGCGAAAATAAATTAAACTTCACAACTAATAAAAACTCGCAATATCGATTAAACTAATAAGTTGAAAACAAAAATATTGGAGAAGATAACAAAAGATAACAAAAATATCGAAAAATATCGAAAAATATCGCAATGTCGATATGATTTTCTATAAACCTTAAGACTCTAGAATTGTATTGTAGTTTCACTCCGGCCGTAGCGATGGAGTGATTTTTTACCTTCATCGAGGCCATAGCGACAAGATGAGGTTGGATCGTTATGGTCATAGAGACAAAACGATTTCTAATCTATTGAAGCCAAAGAGACAAAATAGACTAGCGAGAGTTTAGAAACCCTAACCGTGAGTGGTGTATGAATTTTTTAGGATTTTGTTCGTGTGTTCTCTATATGTTCCTGGGACTCTTTTGTTTATATCCTTGTAGTACACCTCTGGCCAAAGCGACAGAGTGATTTAAACCTTCATCGATGCCATAGTAACAAGATGAGGTTGAATTGTTAAGGCCATAGCGACAAAATAATTTCTGATCTATTAGGGCCGAAGCGACAAAATAGATTTCCTATTTAGGGTAGAGTCGTAAACAGGAGGAAACTTAGAGAGATATAACTTTTTTATATCTCTCTAAAAATCGTAAATCGTAAATTTTTACAAAATCCTACGGGTGTCACAAAACAGAAATTTATTTGTATAATATATTTTTGTAGTTTTGTGACCCCCTTGAGCAGTGCTACTAGTTCCCAAAGTTTGAAGTTAGCAAAAAATATCGTGAATTTTTTACAATTTTTCTGCAGAAAATCGTGCAGCCGGAGGTGGTTTTCGGGATGCCTGTTTAGACCTTTCCCAGAAAAGATTCCTTGCACTGTTGAGAAATTCTGCTCTTTTGTACTCGTAGAGAAAACTTTTTTCACGTGAAGTGTGGTCGTAGAATCCCAAAATCAGATCTGGCTATTCCGAAGGTGGACCGACAAAAATCACTGGAAGTGAAAAAAGATAAAAAAGCCCATACTTTTTTTTTTTACCGAAACGACGATGCGAATCCAGCCAAAGCGATGGATTTTCGTTTCGGTAAAAGAGCTGGGCTATGTGTGGTCTTATTCAGCCGAAGCGATAAATGAAGACGATGCCCGAGTCGACAATTCAAGTGTGGGAATTGCCTACTCAGTGTGGGAGTCGGCGATTCAATTGTGGGAATCGCCTACTCATTGTGGTCCTATTCAGCCGAAGCGATGAATGAAGACGATGACCGAGTCGACAATTCAAGTATGGGAATCGCCTACTCAGTGTGGGTGATGAAGCACTGAATCTGCTACCAGGGCTCGCGGTTGTGCGAGGTGATGCCGGAGGCTCTGGAGTCCACGACGCGCGCTCTACGTCAAATACCTGCAAGTAGAAACTAGGCGATTCTAGTAAGAATCGACGAGTTTCTTAGTGATGCTCTGGTGTGAGAGAGGAACTTGAATCGTGCCTTTGAGTGTCCCCTTGGGACCCTTTTTATAGGGTCTCGGAGGGCGCACTCAAAGGCGGAGATCGCGCCTATGGTCATATATGGTAACATTTATGACGTTGGCTGTCGTCGAGTAACGGTCGTAAGTCGGCGATTCAAGTATGGAAGTCGCCTAGTTAGGGCTAACTCACCGAGTTTCCAGGTGCAAGATGTGCAGTCTACCATACTACCGATCTTGGCCTTAACTCGGCGACTTATCCTTTATGTCGGCGACTTGGTAGTCCAATCGGGCGACTTACGGGCTAACTCAGCGATCTGGACGATGAACGTGTTCTGCACCGTGGGAGCTCTCCGGGGGTCCGGCCAAAGCGACGGAACACTAGTCCTTGTTGAAAGGCATTGCTGGGAGTGACTGCCGTAATTAGGCATGTCTCACCAGTACTCCCCCTTGAAGAGAGCACAGGAAACATGCGTGTATCGCCAATACCCCCCCCCCAACCAAGGTTCAGTGTGTGTGATTGATGAAGCACAAAATCTGCTACCAGGGCTCGCGGTGGTGCGAGGTGATGCCGGAGGCTCTGGAGTCCATGACGCGCGCTCTACGTCAAATACCTGCAAGTAGAAACTAGGCGATTCTAGTGAGACTCGCCGAGTTTCGTAGTGGTGCTCTGGTGTGAGAGAGGAACTTGAATCGTGCCTTTGAGTGTCCCCTTGAGATCCTTTTTATAGGATCTCGGAGGGCGCAATCAAAGGCGGGCATCGCGCCTATGGTCAAATATGGTACCATTTATGACGTTGGCTGCCGACGAGTAACGGTCGTAAGTCGACGATTCAGGTATGGAAGTCGCCTAGTTAGGGCTAACTCGCCGAGTTTCCAGGGGCAAGATATGCAGTCTACCATACTGCTGATCTTGGCCTTAACTCGGCGACTTATCCTTTATGTCGGCGACTTGGTAGTCCAATCGGGCGACTTACGGGCTAACTCGGCGATCTGGACGATGAACGTGTTCCGCACCGTGGGAGCTCTCCGGGGGTCCGGCCATAACGACGGAACCCTAGTCCTTGTTGAAAGGTGTTGCTGGGAGTGACTGCCGTAATTAGGCATGTCTCACCAGTACTCCCCCTTGAAGAGAGCACATGAAACATGCGTGTATCGCCAGTACCCCCCCCCAACCAAGGTTCAATGTGTGTGATCCAGCACCAAGGCCAAAGCGACAAGATGAGATCGAATCATTCCGCCCACAGTGACGTAGTGATTCAGAATCCATTAAGGCCAAAGCGTCAAGAATGGATCGAGTTCCAGGCCACGGTAACTCTGTTTATAGTCCTTCCCTGATCAAGGGCGACTGCACTGTGTTTATCAAGGCCGAAACGACAAGATTAATTCTGGCCGAAGCGACGGAATCTGATTCAGGCCGAAGCGACAGAATCGGGTTCTAGCCAGAGCGATAGAACCGAGTTCTAGCCGAAGCGATAGAACTAATGTTTATAGTCAACCCTGATCAAGAGCGACTTAAAGTCCGCAACGACGGCCCCCTTCAAGGCTTAAAGCGACAAGATGGGTTGAGATCGTTAAGGCCAAAGTGACAGAACGATCTCTAGTGTATCGTGGCAAAAGCGACAAGATAGATCGACTCACTTTTGGAATCTGATTCTGGCCGAAACGACAGAATAACACCTCCAAAAAAGAAAAACATTCTGACCAAAGCGACAGAATAATAATACCTGCAAAGAAGAAAACATCCTGCAAAACAACTAGATAAGTCTAAAACGCATATTACTATTGACTAATTTAACTTACCGTGTGATTTTACCTCTCGCGATATTCTCCCTTTGCGTTAACCAATCCTTGGTGAATCTGGCCGAAGCGACAGACTTACCGTGCTCATGTTTGACGACTTCTGGCCGGAGCGACAAAAGTGTCGGGAGAGCTTGTGATACTCCCTCCTGAATTATGATGATTTCTGGCCGAAGCGACAGAAAAATCAGGAGAGCTTGTGATACTCCCCCCTGAATTATGACGATTTCTGGCCAAAGCGACAGACAAGTTGGGAGAGCTTGTGATACTCCCCCTCGAAGTTTGACAATTTCCGGCCGGAGCGACAGAAAAGTCGGGAGAGCTTGTGATACTCCCCCCTGAAATATGACGATATCTGGCCGAAGCGACAGAAATGACGGGAGAGCTTGTGATACTCCCCCTCGAAGTTTGATGATTTCCGGCCGGAGCGACAGAAAAGTCGGGAGAGCTTGTGATACTCCCCCCTGAAATATGACGATATCTGGCCGAAGCGACAGAAATGTCGGGAAAGCTTGTGATACTCCCCCTCGAAGTTTGACAATTTCCGTCCGGAGCGACAGAAAAATCGGGAGAGCTTGTGATACTCCCCCCTGAAATATGACGATATCTGGCCGAAGCGACAGAAATGTCGGGAGAGCTTATGATACTCCCTCTCGAAGTTTGACAATTTCCGGCCGGAGCGACAGAAAGTCGGGAGAGCTTGTGATACTCCCCTCTGAAATATGACGATATCTGGCCGAAGCGACAGAAATGTCGGGAGAGCTTGTGATACTCCCCCTCGAATTTTGACAATTTCCAGCCGAGGAGATAGAAATGTCGGGAGAGCTTGTGATACTCCCCCTCGAAGTTTGACGATCTCTGGCCGGAGCGACAGAAATGTCAGGAGAGCGTGTGATGCTCTCCTCCCTAAATTATGACATCCTAAGTCGGCGACTTAAAGTGTTAACTCGGCGACTTAGTATTGGGGTTGTTTTTGAGGAACCTGGAGGTTTACTGACCTAGATCGGCGACTTTCTTATAAACTCGACGAGTCTTAGTATGAGCTAGCGGATCTCTTAGAGAATCCTTAGGATCTTGGGAAATATTTGCAAATTTTCCCTTCGTATCCCGTGATTTTTGCCCAAACTCGGCGTGTTTGCGAGAAACTCGCCGAGTCCTGTGGATTTGGAAATCAATTAGCGATTTTCCTTCGCGCAATTTCTAGATTTTCCAGGAGATTTTTGCAATTTGTCCAGGGTCTATAAATAGTGAGTCGATTATTTTAATCCGCACATCACTTTCCCTTATTTGCGCTTAAACCCTAATCCCTTGCTAAGTCGCTGAGTCTCTTCCTAACTCGCCGACTTTCACCACAATCACCAGAACTTCTTTCCAAGTCGCCGAGTCTACTATTAAATCGCCGACTTATGGCAGACCAACCGTCCCTTTCTGAATTGACAATGTCGGAGACCGAGGCTCTGGTCGCCGACATCCTGAATGATGACGTGGATGAAAGCTTAGCGGGGGTGCTCGACACCGTTGAGTCTCCGATCCCCTCGCCTTCGCGCGGTGGGTCGGAGATTCCGGCTGTCGATGCGCCGCAAAACGCTGAGTACTTTGCCACTGCCCGCGAGTTGCTCGGGCTGACTCCCGAAAACTCGCCGAGTTCTAACAAGAAATCGGCGAGTTTGAGGGATGACTCCCTGGCTCTGGTTGTGGCAGGGCCTTCTATTGAACCGGGCGAGATTCCCCCGAGTCTTTTAATTAAGTCGGCGAGTCCCCTTGCGAAGTCGCCGGCTAAAGGCAAAGGGGGTGTCCTCATATTCAAGAGACCTCTCCGAGTGATTACACTGGGATCGGCGAGTTCAGCACCAATATCGGCGAGTCTGGAGCCTAAGTCGCCGATATTGCCCCCTAACTCGGGGGAAGAATTTGAAGAACCCATCCAAGTGGTCGAAGCTGACAGGCCGATAGATGATTCTGAGAGGCCGAAGAAGAGAAAAAGAAAACACCTCAAGCATGCAAAGGACTCATCTGAGAGACCTTGTGAGGGTAGTGCCCCCATTCCTCCGACTTACGGGATGGGGGGTAGAGGCAAAACACATTTCCCCTCTGCGGAGGGTGTACGGGTTCCTGAGCCCTTTAATTATGATCAGAAATTACAAGTTGACCGTGGCCAGAGCCGATGCCGCACTGATCCTGCTGACGGATCGCAAACTCCTCCTCCTCCCATGGAAATGGACAAGGATGGATCTGAACCTCCCATTCTACGAGGGAATGGAGAACCACACCGGCTACGCACACTGTGAAACCTTGCCGGGTGGTGAGATTAGATTATTACCCCTCAATGACACGAGCGAGGGGTCTTTTGAAGAAGTTTCTGTTAATGCACCTCTCGTGCCGCAAAATGAGACCGTGCATCCATTCTCCATCACTTCTGCGCTTGAAGCCCGAGAGATTCTGCGCGGGATTCGCATATCTGGGCATCTGCGATTCTGGGGGTCGCGATATCAACCCGCGAATCTACCCCCCGCGGGGTTCCAAGCCATCCCCCGTCTTTACTTTAGGCACTTCTCGATGCTGCCCATTCCTGCACTGATGAGTGAAGTGCTGCTGAAAGGGGGGGTCTCGCTGTCGCAGATGCAGGCAGCGTTCTATGTTTATTTGAGAGGGTTCTCCAACATCTGTTGGAGTTTGAATATCCCCGCAACCGCCGCCTTGTTCTTCTGGTTCTTTAAGTTTGTCAAAGCACCCGCTTCCGAATCTGGTCGGTTGGGGTTAGCGAAGCGGTTCAGCGGACGTGAGCTAATCGTAGAACTCCCCACTAACTATGGGCCACAGTGGAAGAGTGAGTTCTTTTTCATTGACTCGACGTTTGTACGCGGGAGTCGCGAGAGGTAGGCCAACGCTCGCCGCGTACATCTGGATGTTCCTTGCGCCCTGAGCAAGGCTGAACTGAAGCGCGTGAAGAAGATTTCTTCTACTTTCGCTTCTTTCGATTGCGGGCAAGGAGTTCCTTTCGCTTTGTGCCAGCGGGAGGACTTTTCCTTTTCTGACGTGGCACATTATATGCGGTCAGAGGACCCTTCTGGAAATCCAATCAAAAAGAAGAAGGGAACACATCTCTACCGCGAGGCGGTCCTTCCACATTTGGCCGTGAGACTTCGCGGCGCGAAACTGATTCGAGAGAGGAAGGCCCAAGAATCTGGCCCTCGCAGTACCTTCGAGACTGGGTCGAGCTCGAGGTCTGTTCCGGAATTTGCCCCCTTCCGGACTTCTTTTGACTATCCGGGCTTGTTCGCTGATGAAGGGGTGCGAGCTAGGGCTGCCCAGCTGCTTTTGACAAAGCCTGGGGATTGGATACGCGAAGAGCTCACTAAAGCTCTATCTGCTGTAAGTGACTCGAAATTGCTTTTTATTTATATATGTTTTTTCTAATTGTTTGTTTTGTTTTATAGGCCGCGTATCTATCGAATGCATCGATTGGGATGCAATCTTGCAATGACACACTCCGCTCCCAACAGGAATACGACAAGCTTGATGACAAGTATCAAGCTGTCTGCAAAGAGGTGTGGTCGATGAGGAAGACCCTCCAACGGAACAAGAAGTTGGAGGAGAAAGCTGCTGAGCACGAGAAAGCAATGGCGGCGAAGAACAAAGAGTGTGCTGCGCACCGACTCGACATTGCAAATCTTCGCCAAGAATGTGACTCCTTGAGAGAATCTGAGTCGCGTCTCGCTGCTGCCTTAAAAGAGATTGAAGGGCTGAAGACGCAGCTAAGTGCGGAAGTTGGAAATGCGATGGTTTCTGAATTACAAATTCAGAAACTTCAAGTAGAACTCTCTGAATCCACTTCTGCTCTGAAAGATCTGAAAGACCGCTTCTCTCAGTCCACGGAGAAGTCGAAGAAGATGAAGGAAGCTTTGGACGCTTCTTCTGAGAAAGTCAAGGACTTAGAGTTTGAGGTTGATGGTCAGTCCGAACAACTCCAGGACTTGAACTTTTTTGGTCCTCGCGTGTTTACAAGTCTGCCCGCCAACTACATTTCTGACATAATGGCGTGGCTAGAAGAACATCCCGAAGTGCAGCTGGAGCACAAGGAAACTCTCGACAAGATAAAGAGCGATGTTCGCGATGCGAGGAAAGAAGAAGACTAAAACTATTGTAATAGATTTCCTTAGTTCTTCTAATATATTTTGTAGTGGATTTTTGTAATTAATAATTTTTGTTTTAATGACACTATTTTCTTTTCTAATGTGTTGTAAATTAGACTTAGACTAGATTCATAAATCGTAACTTAGTCGCTCTGGACGTAAGTTAGATTTTACTTAGCCGCTCAGGACGTCAGTTTGGTCGTACGAATCGTAGTTAAACTCGAAAATAGTTCGATATCCACTAATTCCTGATTCGCTCGTGCGAATAAGGGTCGTGGTCGCAAGTCTGAATTGGACCTATTTGTTCTAACCCTGGATTTGAACCCTGATGATGTCGTCTACTCCTATCCTAGTGACGGAGTGACTTATTGATCCGTATCAAGGCCAAAGCGACAAGATTGGATAGGATCATTGGGGTCGTAGCGACGGAATGATCTTTGCTCTCCTGAGGCCAAAGCGACACAATAGATTTTTTAGGGTATCCATATGGGTTAGAATGCGGAAATAGATTTTTACGATTAACTAACATACATACTAGGAAAATTAAAGAAAATAAACGTAATGTTGTGAGCACTATGCGTAGTACTGCTGCATGTTGTCCGCATGCCAGGTGTTAGGAACCACCGTTCCATCCTGTCGTCGTAGGCGATAAGTTCCTGCCTTATCTCCTCCTCAACGATGTAGGTACCTTCGAAGTTGGATGATAGTTTATTTCTTGGCCTATTCCTTTCTGTTATGCTAGCTTTCCGCGTGATGAGAGTTCCTGGCAAGAAAACTTTTTTGCGTACTTGGCGATTATGGTACCTTGATACGCTTGCCTTGTACGATTCGTTTCGCAGGTCCGCCTCGTCACGGGTTTCATCCATTAATTCAAGCTCTGTGGCTAGGTTTTGGTCATTTGTTTGTTGGTCGTATTTCGAGATTCGATACGTTGGTATACTCATCTCGATTGGTACGACCGCTTCCACTCCATAGGTCATGGCAAAAGGGGTGTTGCCCATGGGGTTCTTACTCGTTGTGCGATATGCCCATAGGATTTCGCACAACTTGTCTGCCCAGGTCCCTTAGATTCGATTTTCTTTTTCAATCCCTGTACGATGGCCTTGTTGGTAACCTCCACTTGCCCGTTTGCCTGAGGTCGGTAAACGGAGGCGAAGTGGAGTTTTATGTTTAGGTCCTCGCACATTCTTGAAAATTTTCCCCCTGTGAATTGTGTGCCATTGTCCGTGACAATGTCTTGGGGAACACCGAATCGACAGACTATGGAACGGTAGATAAACCTAACTGCCGCATCCTGAGTGTTGAGGGGGGAATGGACCTACGATATCCAATCCCCACCTTGCGAACGGGATTGAACTCAGAATCGGAGTCATATCCGCGGATGGTTTTTGCTGCATGGGGCTGTGCAGCTGACATGCTCGGCACTTGCGGACGTAAGTGCGAGCTTCCAACCTTAAAGTGGGCCAGTAGTACCCTAGCCTTATGATTTTGAAGGCCAGTGCTCTTCCTCCTTCATGGAGTACGCACGAGCCTTCGTGTACTTCTTGAAGAACTCTATCTGTATCGGGTTGGGCCAAACAGCGTAGCAGCGGACTATCGAAGGATTTTTTGTAAAGTACCCCTCCGATATCACAGTATTTTGCTGCTTTATGTTTCAACTTTTTGGCCTCCCCTTTATTGCTAGGAAGTACTCCATTCTGAATGAATGCCAATATTGGTTGCCTCCAGTCCTCTTGAGGGTTGGAAGTGACAGCCAATACTTGGCATGTGGACTGGAGTATAGAGTCCACTAGAATCTCGCGCTGCCCTTCCTCCCAAGCTGACGCTAAACGTGCCAAAGCGTCAGCGGGTGAATTTTGGATTCGAGGGATCTGCTCGATCTTGAACTCGGCGAATTGTTTGGTGAGAGCTACCATCGCTTCCACATACTTGGTTATTTGTGGTTCCTTACAAGCGAATTCACCAGTGGTTTACCGAGCCACGAGCTGGGAGTCAGTGCGGAGCGTGACATTCTCAGCGCCGAGAGTTCTTAACAGCTTCAGGCCGTGTATGGCCGCTTCATATTCCGCGACGTTGTTAGAAGCCGGGAAGTGAAGTCGTACCGAGTGTTCGTAGTTTTTTCCATCCGGGCTATGGATTTTCACTCCGATACCCGAGCCTGTGCTGCAACTTGAGCCGTCCACTTCTACAACCCAAGGTTGGATCAAACTGGGCTGTGTGAGTTAGACAATGAAATCCGCCACAGCTTGCCCCTTGATGGCAGTGGCTGGTCGGAAGTCCAAGTCGAATTCACTGAGTTCGATTGCCCATTTGGTCAACCTCCCCGAGATGTCGGTTTTGTGAAGTAGACGATGCAGGCTTTTTGAAGCTAGGAGTCCCAAGTTCAGCTAGCTTGTTCTCGTCCTCCTCTTCCACCTCAATGTACAATTGAGCGCGTTGGAAGAGGTCGGGCAGAGAACTCACCTTGTAGAGAGTCAGATTTTGGGCCAAAGGGGAGTAGGGGACTAATCCTCTGATGTACCCTTCTATGGCCACACTCGGGATTAGGTCGTTCACCTCTGTCATTGTTGTGGTGAACTTGACCGTGTAATCCCTCAGAGACAGTTTGTCCTGTCTGAGTGCCAGGAGTGCGTTGGCACTATGTTTTATCCTTATCATCCCCACGTGTTGGGCGATGAATTTGGATGAGAGGTCTGCAAAGCTGGTGACTGAGCCAGCTGGCAGACCAGAGAACCATCGATAAGCGTTGCCCTTAAGAGTGCCGGGGAATGCCCGACACAACAACCCATCATCGATGGTTTGCGGTTTCAAGACGTTGAGGTAGAGGTTCACGTGATCTTGTGGATCACTTGAACCGTCGTATGCCTCGATCCTTGGTACCCGCCAGTTGGGTGGGAAAACTCCCTTTAAAAGGTCCTCCCGAAGAGGAGCACTTTTAACCCTCAGGATTTCGTGCGGGTTGCCGACAGCTGGGTCGGTTGCCAACTTCCGTCGAAGATCTTCTACGAACCGAGTAGTAAGAGTCCTTTCAGAGCGACTCTTACTGAGTCCCGTCTTGGGACGGGAACTCTGTTTTTTCTCCGCAGATGGAGAATATATGGACCCAGATTCATCCGCTCTTTCACGGATGGTGGTGGTCCTATGACTCTTCGCTTGCCCGAGGTTGGTCATCCTTCTTTCAATGTTGTCCATGAAACTGAACAACCTTTCTTCCAAGGTGGGTGGAGCCTTGGGCACTATGTGTTCCTCGACGAGAGGAGGACCCGAGTTTGTTTCGACAGGTTGAGCATTGTCGGGTCCCTTTGGTCGGGATTGCTCACCCTGTTCCAGCTCAGTTGCTGGCATTTTCCCTTACTTATTGTGGCGTAAGGGTGCTTTTGCTTTTCGATGATTGCCATGAAAACAAAAGCGAAGAAGTACCAAAGCAGAGAGGTACCTGACTGAGCCTGTCGGAAAAACAGAAACTAAGTCGGCAAGTTAGGGGTTAACTCGGCGAGTTAGGGGTTTTCCCGAACAAGGTCGTGGACAGCACTCTTAGCTAGCAGATGATATTCCGGATCGGGCGATTCTCAAGGATAAGTCGGCGATTTAAGGTTAAATCGGACCTTAACCGAGAATCGGACGATCTAAGTCGGCGATTTTTTGACAAACTCGGCGAACTCTTGGGAGAGCTCGAGCCGGATTTTTAAAAAATCGCGATTACGACGGGATACCAGTGGTTCGGTAGTCCCACAGACGGCGCCAGCTGATGAAGCACTGAATCTGCTACCAGGGCTCGCGGTGGTGCGAGGTTGATGCCGGAGGCTTTGGAGTCCAAGACGCACGCTCTACGTCAAATACCTGCAAGGGGAAACTAGGCGAGAGTTTCGTAGTGGTGCTCTGGTGTGAGAGTGGAACTTGAATCGTGCCTTTGAGTGTCCCCATGGGACCCTTTTTATAGGGTCTTGGAGGGCGCACTCAACGGCGGAGATCGCGCCTATGGTCATATATGGTAACATTTATGACGTTGGCTGCCGTCGAGTAACGGTCGTAAGTCGCCGATTCAGGTATGGAAGTCGCCTAGTTAAGGGCTAACTCGACGAGTTTCTAGGGCCAAGATGTGTTGTCTACCATACTGCCGATCTTGCCTTAACTCGGCGAGTTATCCTGTATGTCGGCGACTTGGTAGTCCAATCGGGCGACTTTACGGGCTAACTCGGCGATCTGGACGATGAACGTGTTCCGCACCGTGGGAGCTCTCCGGGGGTCCTGCCATAGCGACGGAGCCCTAGTCCTTGTTGAGAGGCGTTGATGGGTAATGACTAGTGTAATCAGGCATGTCTCACCACTGTCGCAGATGCAGCCAGCGTTTTTTGTTTATCTGAGAGGGTTCTCCAATATCTGTTGGAGTTTGAATATCCCTGCAACCGTCGCCTTGTTCTTCTGGTTCTTTAAGTTTGTCAAGGCACCCGCTTCTGAATCTGGTCGGTTGGGGTTAGCGAAGCGGTTCAGCAGACGTGAGCTGATCATAGAACTCCCCACTAACTATGGGCCACAGTGGAAGAGTGAGTTCTTTTTTATTGACTCGATGTTCGTACGCGGGAGTCGAGAGAGCTGGGCCAACGCTCGCCGCGTACATCTGGATGTTCCTTGCGCTCTGAGCAAGGCGGAATTGAAGCACGTGAAGAAGATCTCTTCAGCTCTTGCTTTTTTCCAATGTGGACAAGGAGTTCCTTTCGCTTTGTGTCAAAGGGAGGACTTCACTTTTTCTGACGTGACACACTACATGCGGTCGGAGGACCCTTCTGGAAATCCTATCAAGAAGAAGAAGGGAACACATCTCTACCGTGAGGCGGTGCTTCCTCATTTGGCCGTGAGACTGCGCGGCGCTAAGCTGATTTGGGAGAGGAAGGCCGAAGGATCTGGTCCTCGCAGCACCTTCGAGACTGGGTCGAGTTCGAGGTCCGTACCGGAGTTTGCCCCCTTCCGGACCGCTTTTGATTATCCAGGCCTGTTTGCCGATGAAGGGGTGCGAGCGAAGGCTGCCCAGCTGCTTCTGACAAAACCTGGAGATTGGATACGCGAGGAGCTCACTAAAGCTCTATCTGCTGTAAGTGACCTAAAATCGCTTTTCAACTTATGTATTTTTTGCTAATTGTTTTTTTTTTTTATAGGCCGCGTATCTATCGAATGCTACGATTGGGATGCAATCATGCAATGACACGTTTCGATCCCAACAAGAATATGATAAGCTTGATGACAAGTATCAAGCTGTCTGCAAAGAAGTGTGGTTGATGAGGAAGACCCTCCAAAGGATCAAGAAATTGGAGGAGAAGGCTGCTGAGCATGAGAAGGCGATGGTGGCGAAGAACAAAGAGTGTGCTGCACACCGACTTGAGATTTCTAATCTTCGCAAAGAATGTGACTCTCTGAGAGAATCTGAATCGCGTTTCACTGCTGCCCTGAAAGATATTGAAGACCTGAAGACGCAGCTGAGTGCGGAGGTTGGCAACGCAATGGTTTCTGAATCACAAATTCAGAAACTTCAAGTAGAGCTTTCTGAGTCCAACTCCGCTATGAAAGATTTGAATGACCGCTTCTCCCGATCCACGGAGAAGTCGAGTAAGATGAAGGAAGAATTAGACGCTTCTTCTGAGAAAGTCAAGGACTTGGAGTTTGAGGTTGATGGTCAGTCTGACCAACTCCAGGACTTGAACTTTTTTGGTCCTCATGTGTTTCCAAGTTTGCCCGCCAACTTTATTTCGGATATAATGGCGTGGTTAGAAGAACATCCCGAGGTGCAGCTAGAGTACAAGGAAGCTCTTGATAAGATTAAGAGCAAAGTTCGAGATGCGAGGAAAGAAGAAGACTAGGATTCCTTAGTTTTTGATTTTTGTAGTGGATTTGTAATAGATTTTTTGTTAATCAATGAAACTATTTTCTTTGTTAATTTTTTGTATAAATAATTTAGGGTTGTAACTTAGACTTAAACTAGATTCACAAATCGTAACTTAGCCGTTCTGGACGTAAGTTAGATTCTGCTAACTTTACTTAGCCACTTAGGACGTAAGTTTGGTCGTACGAATTGTAGTTTAACTTTTAGGGTCGAAAAATAGCTTAATGTAACATCCACTAATCCCTGATTCGTATGTGCGAATAAGGGTTGTAGTCGCAATTCTAGGTTTGCGTGTTTAAATTGGACCTATTTGTTCTAACTCTGGATTTGAACCCTGAGGATGTAGTCTGACTTCTATCCTAATGACGGAGTGACTTATTGATCCGAATCAAGGCCGAAGCGACAAGATTGGATCGGATCATTGGGGGCGTAGCGACGGAATGATCTTTGTTCTATTGAGGCTGAAGCGACACAATAGATTTTTTAGGGTATCTTTACGGGTTAGAATATGAAAACAGATTTCTATAAATAACTAACATACATACTAGGAAAATTAAAGAAAATAAACATAATACGATGAGTACTATGCGTAGTACTGCTGCATGTTGTCCGCATGCCAGGTGTTTGGAATCATCGTTCCATCTTGTCGTCGTAGGCGATAAGTTCCTGGTCTTATCTCCTCTTCGACGATGTAGGGACCTTCAAAGTTGGATGATAGTTTATTTCTTGGTCTATTCCTTTCTGTTATGCTAGCTTTCCGCGTGACGAGAGTTCCTGGCAGGAAAACTTTTTTGCATACTTGGCGATTATGGTACCTTGATACACTTGCCTTGTACGATTCGTTTCGTAGGTCTGCCTCGTCACGGGTTTCATCCCTCAACTCTAGCTCTGCGGCTAGGTTTTGGTCATTTGTTTGTTGATCGTACTTCGAGATTCGATATGTTGGTATACTCATCTCGATTGGCACGACCGCTTCCACTCCATAGGTCATAGCAAAAGGGGTGTTGCTCGTGGGGTTCTTACTCGTTGTACGATATGCCCATAGGATTTCGCACAACTTGTCTGCCTAGGTCCCTTTGGCTGATTCGATTTTCTTTTTCAATCCTTGCACGATGGCCTTGTTGGTAACCTCCACTTGCCCGTTTGCCTGAGGTCGGTAAACGGAGGCGAAGTGGAGTTTTATGTTTAGGTCTTCGCACATTCTTGAAAATTTTCCCCCTGTGAACTGTGCTCCATTGTCCGTGACAATGTCTTGGGGAACACCAAATCGACAGACTATGGAGCGGTAGATGAACTTAACTGCCGCATCCTGAGTGATTTTCGCCACAGCCTGAGCCTCGACCCACTTTGTAAAGTAATCTACTGCTACAAAGATGAAACGAGCCTGGGATGTTGAGGGGGGGAATGGACCTACGATATCCAGTCCCCACCTTGCGAACGGAATTGAACTCAGATTCGGAGTCATATCCGCGGATGATTTCTGCTGCATGGGGCTGTGCAGCTGACATGCTCGGCACTTGCGAACGTAAGTGCGAGCTTCTAACCTTAGAGTGGGTCAGTAGTACCCTAGCCTTTTGATTTTGAAGGCCAGTGCTCTTCCTCCTTCATGGAGTCCGCACGAGCCTTCGTGTACTTCCTGAAGAACCCTATCTGTATCGGGTTGGGCCAAACAGCGTAGCAGCGGGCTATCGAAAGACTTTTTGTAAAGCACCCCTCCGATATCACAGTATTTTGCTGCTTTATGTTTCAACTTTTTGGCCTCCCCTTTATTGCTAGGAAGTACTCCATTCTGAATGAATGCCAATATTGGTTGTCTCCAATCCTCTTGAGGGTTGGAGGTAACAGCTAATACTTGACATGTGGGCTGGAGTATGGAGTCAACTAAAATCTCACGCTGCCCTCCCTCCCAAGTTGACGCTAAACGTGCCAAAGCGTCAGAGGGTGAATTTTGGATTCGAGGGATCTGCTCGATCTTGAACTCGGCGAATTGTTTGGTGAGAGCTACCATCGCCTCCACATACTTGGTTATTTGTGGTTCCTTACAAGCGAATTCACCAGTGGTTTGCCGAGCCACGAGCTGGGAGTCAGTGCGAAGCATGACATTCTCAGTGCCGAGAGTTCTTAACAGCTTCAGGCCGTGTATGGCCGCTTCATATTCCGCGACGTTGTTAGAAGCCGGGAAGTGAAGTCGTACCGAGTGTTCGTAGTTTTTCCCATCCGGGCTATGAATTTTCACTCCGATACCCGAGCCTATGCTGCAACTCGAGCCGTCCACTTCGACAACCCAAGGATGGGTCAAATTGGGTGGTGTGAGTTCGACAATGAAGTCCGCCACAACTTGCCCCTTGATGGCAGTGGCTGGTTGGAAGTCTAAGTCGAATTCACTGAGTTCGATTGCCCATTTGGTCAACCTCCCAGAGATGTCGGGTTTACGAAGTAGACGGCGCAAAGGACACGATGTTAGTACTACAATTATATGCGCTAAGAAGTAAGCTCGAAAGCGACGACAAGCATGGATCACTGCAAATACGATCTTCTCGATGGGAGAATATCGTAGTTCAGCACCTTGTAGTCGCCTCGAGTGGTAGTATACGGGGACCTGGTCCTTGTCCCTCTGCGCAATGAGGACCGCACTCACGGCTTCTTCTGAGGCCGCTATGTATAAGTACAGGTCCTCTCCCTCTTTGGGTGATGTCAGCATGGGGAGTGAGGACATATGCGCTTTTAACTTCGCAAATGCCTCCTCGCACTCTGGTGTCCAAGTGATACTACCTTTAGCCGCAGTTTTCAGTAATTGGAAGAACAGTTTACACTTGTCAGCCGTTTGTGATATAAAACGACTGAGTGCATTGATTCGACCGTTCAGCCTTTGTACTTCTCTGATTATGCGGGGGGCTTCCATATCGAGGATAGCTTGGATTTTGTCGGGATTAGGTTTGATCCCGTGCTGACCTATATAGAAACCAAGGAACTTGCCTTCCTTGATTCCGAATGCGCACTTGGCTGGGTTGAGCTTCATTCCATATTGCTTTAATGTATCAAGGGTTTCTCTCAGATCATCAAGGTGCTTTTCCATGCTTGACGACTTGACTAGGATGTCATCGACGTAAGCGGAAACGTTGCATCCAATCTGGTTTGCGAAAACCTTGTCCATTAAGCGTTGGAATGTAGCTCCAGCATTCCTTAAACCGAATGGCATTACTCTGTAACAGAATGTCCCCGAGTCCATGATGAAGGATGTTTTTTCCTCATCAGGCTCATGCATCAGGATTTGGTTGTATCCTGAATGGGCATCCATCATAGAGAGGAGCTCGTTGCCAGATGCTCCATCGACTAGTTCGTCGATAGATGGCAACGGGTAACTGTCCTTGGGGCATGCTTTATTGAGATCAGTGAAATCAATACATATGCACCACTTGCCACTGGGTTTCTTGACAAGGACGGGGTTGGCCAACCAAGTCGGGTATCGAACTTCCCGAATGTGCCCTGCATTCAGGAGTTTCGATATTTCCTCATTGGCTGCCTCCCGCCTATTAGAAGTGAGTACTCGACGCTTCTGGCGTCGAGCTGGAATCGATGAGTCGACGTTCAGTTTGTGCGTAACGATCTGACACGCAATCTGTGTCGGCGCCTCACCCTCCCAAACGAAACTGTCCTGGTGCTCCTCTAGGACAGTCACAAGCTTGGCTCTTAAGGCAGGGGGTAACCCCTTCCCTAATTCCACTTTTCCCCCTTCCAGCTGATATACCTCAATCTCGTCCACAGGTTGTAATTTTTCCCTCTCCTCAATGTCAGGCGGGGCGTGGACGAGCATGTTGTTAAGCCTTGTCAGCTGGGTTGCCTTCTTATACCCTTGTCTAGAATCTTTTTGTGATCCTTTGACAGTTGCAACGAACCCGTTTGCTGGGTATCGAATACATTGGTGATAAGAAGACGGGACTGCTTGGATTCTGTGGATGAAGGGGCGTCCGAAAATGCCATGAAAAGTGGATTCTACTTCCACTACTATGAAATGACATGTTCGGCTAACCCTCCCTCGCTTGGAACCGATGGACACTTTTAGATCAATAACACCGGCCACTGGGGCGGCGATGTTAGTGAAACCGTAGATGGCTTCCTTACAAGGAGATAGTTCCTCCCTTTTAAGGCCCATCTTGGTAAAGGTCTCCATATAAAGGATGTTCGCAGAGCTGCCGCTGTCGACAATCATCCTCTCGACTCGGGAATCGGGACCGATGTCTGCTTGGATCACGAGTGGGTCCTCGTGAGGTTGCAGGACATCGTCCAGGTCCTCTTCGAAGAAGTATATTGACTTCTCCTCGTGGACCCGTTTTCCGTTGTCTCAAGGTGTTGATTGTGACATCAGCACCTTTCGGGCATATCCTCTATTCTGGCCAACGGATCCACCACCAAATATCATATTGATGGTCTTCCGCTGGCGGTTCTTGTGGTTGTCACTATCTGGCGAAGGAGAGCGTGGACGCTTCTCCTTTGGGTCAGATTTGTAATTGTCCCATCCTCGGGATCTCTTGACGAAGTTGCCAAGTTCTCCCTTTGAGATCAATTGCTCGACAAAAGACGGGAATTCCCTGCAGTGGTCTGTTAGGTGGCAACAGTCTTTGTGAAATTTGCAGTATTTCCCAGATTGCGTGCGGCCCTCTTTGCCTGCAGGGTCTAAAGAACGAGGGGCAGGTAGATCCGCTCGGTTTCAGCCCTGTTGTTGGTATACCTGTTAGAGGTGTCGTGGAAATTGTTATTTCCACTGTACCCCTTCCTCTCAAACTTAGGCTTCTTGAAGCTAGGAGTCTCAAGTTCAGCTAGCTTGTTCTCATCCTCCTCTTCCACTTCAATGTATGATTGAGCGCGTTGGAAGAGGTCGGGTAGAGAGTTCACCTTGTAGAGAGTCAGATTTTGGGCCAGAGGGGAGTAGGGGACCAATCCTCTGATGTACCCCGCTATGGCCACACTTGGGATCAGATCATTCACTTCTGTCATCATCGTTGTGAACTTGACCGTATAATCCCGCAGAGACAGCTTATCCTGTCGAAGTGCCAGAAGTGCGTTGGCACTGTGTTTAATCCTTATCATCCCCACATGCTGGGCGATGAATTTGGACGAGAGGTCTGCGAAGCTGGTGATCGAGCCAGCTGGCAGACCGGAGAACCATCGATAAGCACTGCCCTTGAGAGTGCCAGGGAATGCCCGACACAGCAGCCCATCATCGATGGTTTGCGGTTCCAGGACGTTGAGGTAGAGATTCACGTGATCTTGTGTATCACTTGAACCGTCATACGCCTCAATCTTGGGTACCCGCCAGGTAGGTGGGAAAGATCCCCTTAAAAGGTCCTCGCGAAGAGGAGCACTTTTAATCCTCAGGATCTCGTGCGGATTGCCGACAGCTAGGTCGGTGGCCAGTTTCCGACGAAGATCCTCTACAAACCGAGTGGTAAGAGTCCTTTCGGAGCGACTCTTACTGGGTCCCGTTTTAAGACGGGAACTCTGTTTGGTTTTCTCCGCAGATGGAGAGTAGATGGACCCAGATTCATCCGCCTTTTCACGGATGGTGGTGGTCCTTTGACTCCTCGCTTGCTCGAGGTTAGTCATCCTTCTTTCTATGTTGTCCATAAAACTGAACAACCTTTCTTCCAAGGTGGGTGGAGCCTTGGGCACTATGTGTTCCTCGATGTGTTGAGGAACCGAGTTTGTTTCATCAGGTCGAGCATTGCTGGGTCCCTTTGGTTGGGATTGCTCGCCCTGCTCCAGCTCAGTTGCTGGCATTTTTCCCTTACTTCTTGTGGCGTAAGGGTGCTTTTGCTTTTCGATGATGGCCATGAAGACAAAAGCAGAGAAGTACCAAAGCGGGGAGGTGACCTGACTGAGCCTGTCGGAAAAACAAAAAATAAGTCGGCGAGTTAGGGGCTAACTCGGCGACTTTTAGATTTCGAGGTGTTTTCCGAACAAGGTCGTGGACAACACTCTTAGCTAGCAGACGATATTCGGGATCGGGCGATTCTCAAGGATAAGTCGACGATTTAAGGCTAAATCGGACCTGAACCGAGAATCGGACGATCTAACTCGGCGACTTTTTAAAAAACTCGGCGAACCCTCTAGGAGAGCTCGAGCCGGATTTTTTTTTAAAAATCGCGATTACGACGGGATACCGGTGGTTCAGTAGTCCCACAGACGGCGCCAGCTGATGAAGCACTGAATCTGCTACCAGGGCTCGCGGTGGTGCGAGGTGATGCCGGAGGCTCTGGAGTCCACGACGCGCGCTCTACGTCAAATACCTGCAAGTAGAAACTAGGCGATACTAGTGAGAATCGGCGAGTTTCTTAGTGATGCTCTGGTGTGAGAGAGGAACTTGAATCGTGCTTTTGAGTGTCCCTTTGGGACCCTTTTTATAGGGTCTCGGAGGGCGCACTCAAAGGCGGAGATCGCGCCTATGGTCATATATGGTAACATTTATGATGTTGGTTGTCGCCGAGTAACGGTCGTAAGTCGGCGATTCAGGTATGGAAGTCGTCTAGTTAGGGCTAACTCGCCGAGTTTCCAGGGGCAAGATGTGCAGTCTACCATACTGCCGATCTTGGCCTTAACTCGGCGACTTATCCTTTATGTCGGCGACTTGGTAGTCCAATCGGGCGACTTACGGGCTAACTCGGCGATTTGGACGATGAACGTGTTCCGTACCGTGGGAGCTCTCCGGGGGTCCGGCCAAAGCGAATGAACCCTAGTCTTTGTTGAAAGGCGTTGCTGGGAGTGACTGCCGTAATCAGGCATGTCTAACCAGTGGGATTCGACGATTCAATTGTGGGAATCTCCTACTCAGTGTGGTCTTATTCAACCGAAGCGATGAATGAAGACGATGACCGAGTCGACAATTCAAGTGTGGAAATCGCCTACTCAGTATGGCAGTCGGCGATTCAATTGTGGGAATCGCCTACTCAGTGTGGTCTTATTCAGCCAAAGTGATGAATGAAGACGATGTCCGAGTCAACAATTCAAGTGTGGGAATCGCCTACTCAGTGTGGGAGTCGGCGATTCAAGTGGGAATCGACGACTCAGGTGAGGATAGGTGATTTTCTATGAAAAATCCAACCTATGTGAAAGTGTAAGTACCAGAGAAAAAGGCATTGACAGCACTTGCTCAAAAAGCTAAAGCAATCGACGATTCAAGTTATGGTCTTTTTGAACCAAGCTGTGGACAACACTCTTAGCTAGCAGAATAACCCGGAATCGACGACTAACTAGGTGGAGTCGACGATTGACTGTGTGAATCGGAGATTCCTTGACACAAAGTCAGCGATTCACTGTAAGGGAATCGAGCCGAACTTTGCGAAGAAAAATTCGCGATTACGTCGGGATATCGTAGTTCGATAGTCCCACAGACGGCGCCAGCTGATGAAGCAAGAAATCTGCTACCAGTAGGCTCGCGGGGTTGCGAGAAGGGTCGGAGGCTTTGAAGTCCACGATGCGCGCTCTACGTCAAATACCTGCACAAGTGGAGGGGAGTCGGCGACTCAGGTGTGGGAGTCGGCGACTCGGGCTCCTTGGTTCTCTGGTGTGGAGTGTTGTGAGTCAAGGTGACATATGAATGGAGGACACCCCTAGGACCCCTTTTATAGGGTCTCAGAGGCGTTTCCATCCAATAGAGTGGGGCCCACCCCATTATGGTACCCTATTGAAGGGTGCCATAATGGTGTGGGCGACTCAAGTATGGGAGTCACCGACCCAGAGGTGGAGTCACCGACTCCTTTGAGGCCAGGTCCTCGATCTACCAGACCCGAGTTCCCTGGCCGGAGTCGGCGACACACCACTGGAGTCGGCGACTTAGTAGTCCCAGTCGGCGACTCCCAGGTGTTGCCTTGAGTTCTTGACGTAGACACGTGCTCTGCACCGTGGAAGCCTTCCGGGGGTCCGACATATAGCGACGGAACCCTAGTCCTTGTTGAAGGGCGTTGCTGGGAGTGACTGACGTAATCAGACATGTCTCACCACCTCTCAAGTATATAAAGAAAGTTGTTTGCATCTGTGACAGCGACACGTCAGCTTGTAGCAGCACTTCACTCATCAGTATTGGGATGGGCAGCACGGAGAAGTGTCTGAAGTAGAGTCGGGGGATCGCCTGAAACCCCGCAGGAGGAAGGTTCGCAGGTTGATATTGCGACCCCCAAAATCGCAAGTGCCCAAAGATGCGTGCCCCTCGCAGAATGTCTCGGGCTTCGCGTTCAGACATGACAGAAAATGGATGCACGGTATCTGTCTGCGGTACAAGGGGAGCATTTAAGGAAACTTCTTCAAAGGACCCATCGCTCGCGCCACTTAGGGGCAGCAGCTTAATCTCACCACCAGACAAAGTTTCACAGTAAGCATAGCCGGTGTGGTTCTCAACTCCCTCATAGAAGGGAAGGTTAATATGATCTCCATTCTTGTCCACTTCTGTGGGAGGAGGAGGAGTCTTCGATCCTTCAGCCGGATCAGGTCGACGTCGGCTTCGACCGCGGTCCAATTCCAGTTCCTGATCGTAGTCAAAGGGCTCAGGAACCCGCACACCCTCCGCGGGGGAGATGTGTGTCTTTCCCTTACCCCCCATCCCATAAAGTGGGAGGAATGGTGGTACCACCCTCGCTACCTTTGCGAGAAGGGTTCTTCGCATGTTTTGGATGTTTTCGTTTTCTTTTCTTACTCGGCCTCTCAGATTCAGCAGTCGGCCTCTTGCCCATGTCAGTAGAGGTCAACCCCTCAGTGTGGGTGACCAAAACATCAGGTACCACCAACTGAAGGGGCACATATTCTTCAACATCAGCCCCCGAGTTTTAGGGCAATGTCGGCGATTTAAGTGTCAAACTCGCCGATGTTTGATCAGAACTCGCCGATCCCAGGTTGATAACTCGGTGAGATCTCATGAAAATGGGGACACTCCCCTTGCCTTTAGTCGATGACTTCCCAAGGGGACTCGCCGATTTAGGAGCAAGAGTCGAGGGAATTTCGCCCACCTCAACAGAAGGCTTGGCCACGACTAGAGCCTCGGAGTCTTTTCCCAAACTCGGTGATTTCTTGTTAGAACTCGGCGATTGCTCGGGAGTGAGACCAAGCAACTCGCGTGCAATGACACAATACCTAGCGTCCGACAGTGCATCAACAGCCGGAATCTCCGACCCACCACGCGTAGGCGAGGGGATCGGAGACTCAACGGTGTTCAGCATCGCCGATAGGCTCTCATCAATGTCTGTGTTCAGAATGTCGTCGACCAGAGCTTCGGTCTCCGACATGGTGAGCTGAGGAAGTGTCGCTTTGTCTGCCACAAGTCGGCGATTTAAAGAGAAACTCGACGACTTTGCGGAAGATTAGGGTTTAGGCGATTTGGGGAAAATGATGTGCGGATTAAAAAAATCGATTTGCTATTTATAGACCCTGGACAATTTGCAAAACTCCCTCGGAAAATCCAAAAATTACGTGAAGGAAAATCGCTAATTGATCCTCAAATCTCCAAAACTCGGCGAGTTTGCGAGTTACCCACAAACTCGCCGAGTTTAGGCAAAAAGCACGGGTTACGGAAGAAAAACTTCCATATTTGGAAAATTTGCAAATATTTCCCAAGATCCCAAGGATTTTCTATGAAATCCGTCAGCTCATAGTAAGGATCGTCGAGTTTGTAAGAAAGTCGCCGATCCAGGTAGGCAAACTTCTAAGTTGCTCACAAAACCACCCCGATGCCAAGTCGCCATGTTAGAACGTTAAGTCGCCGACTTAGGGTATCACATAACATCTTAGAGGGGGAGTATCACAAGCTCTCCCGACATTTCTGTCGCTTCGGCGGAAAATCGTCAAACTTCGGGGAGGGGGAGTATCACAAGCTCTCCTGACATTTCTGTCGCTCCGGCCGGAAATCGTCGAATTTCGAGGGGGAGTATCACAAGCTCTCCAGACATTTCTGTCGCTTCGGCGGGAAATCGTCAAATTTCTAAAGGGAGTATTACAAACTTTTCCGATACTTCTGTCGCTCCAGCCGGAAGTCGTCAAAATAAGCACGGTAAATCTGTCGCTTCGGCCAGATTTACCAAGGACTGGTTCGAGCAAAAGGAGAATATCACGAGAGGTAAAATCACACGGTAAGTTTAATTGGTCAATAATAATATGCGTTTTAGACTAATCTAGTTGTTTTGCAGGATGTTTTCTTTGTGCAGGTATAATTCTGTCGCTTCGGCCAGAATCAGACTCTGATAGTGAGTCAATCTATCATGTCACTTTGGCCTTGATAGACTAGAGATCATTCTGTCGCTTTGGCCTTAATGATCTCAATCCATCTTGCCGCTTTAGGCCTTGATGGGGTAACCGTCGTTGCGGACATAAAGTCGCTCTTGATCAGGGTGGACTATAAACATTAGTTCTATCGCTTTGGCTAGAACTCGGTTCTATCGCTTTGGCTAAAACTCGATTCTGTCGCTTCGGCCAGAATCAGGTTCTGTCGCTTCGGCCGGAATTCATCTTATCGCTCCGGCCTTGATAAACACAGTGCAGTCGCTCTTGATTAGGGTTAGACTATAAATAAGTAGTTTCGTTGGCCTGGAACTCGATTCTGTCGGTTCGACCCGGCAGAGTCAATCCATTCTTGTCTCTTAGGCCATAATGGATACGGAATCAGTACGTCACTGTGGGCGGAATGATTCGATCTCATCTTATCGCTTTGGCCTTGATGTGGATCACACACAGAACCTTGGTTGGGGGGGGGTACTGGCGATACATGCATGTTTCTTATGCTCTCTTCAGGGGGGAGTACTGGTGAGACATGCCTGATTACGGCAGTCACTCCTTGCAACACCTTTCAACAAGGACTAGGGTTCCGTCGCTTTACACCGGACCCCTAGAGAGCTCCCACGGTGCGGAACAAGTTCATCGTCAAATCACCGAGTTAACCCGTGAGTCACGATTGGACTACCAAGTAACCGACTTTAGGGATAAGTCACCAAGTTAGGGCCCAGAACGGCAGTATGGTAGACTGCACATCTCGCCCCTGGAAACTCGGCGAGTTTTCCCTAAATAGGCGATTTCCATACCTGAATCGCCGACTTACGAACGTTACTCGCTGCCAGCCAACGCCATAAATGCTTCCATATATGGCCATAGGCACGATGTCCGCCTTTGATCGCGCCCTCTGAGACCCTATAAAAAGAGTCCCAAGGGAACACTCAAAGGCACAACACAAGTTCCACTCTCACCAGAGCATCACTAAGAAACTCGCCGATTTTCACTAGAATCACCTAGTTTCTACTTGCAGGTATTTGACGTAGAGCGCGCGTCGTGGACTTCAGAGCCTCTGGCATCACCTCGCACCACCGTGAGCCCTGGTAGCAGATTCAGTGCTTCATCACAAACCATAGCTCGAATGACAGAAAGATTAAAAGCAGGCGAGATCATACGCAAAACCCGTACAGTCCAGCATTCGAGGGGTCAGACTTTAGCACGTCCCTCTGGCCAAGGTTCAGAAAGGCAGAAGGCAAATAGCCACACAATACATTCCATATCTCTCCCACGAAGAAGTCAAGGGAGAGAAGTTAAAACCCATGCCAAATCTTGTATTCCGCACATAGAGGAAACTGGAGATTCAGAAGATACGAGGAGAAGGTGCCCAGTCTTGTTCTAGAATCTTAGGTTCTCAAAAAGTTCTAAGTCCTATTCCCAATAATTTATGTATCTCAACTTATTACATCAATTAGCTTCGCGAGTCTTAAGTTAGTCGTGAAGTTTAATTTATTTCGCGAGTTTAGCCGTATACTGAGCTACGATTCGTACGACCAAGTCTACGCCCAGAGAGACTAGTAATAGGGTTAGCAGAGTCTAATTTACATCCAGAGTGGCTAAATTACGACTTGTGAATCTAGTTTCGGGTCTTAGTTACAATTCAAAAAATAAATTAAATAAACAATTAATTAAGAAAGCCAAATAATTGATTAAATCAAGTTCCAAAAAATTACAAAAATATCAAAACATTTCAAGAGGGAGTATCACAAGCTCTCTCCGACACTTCTGCCGCTTTGGCCAGAAATCGTCACATTTCAAGAGGGAGTATCACAAACTCTCTCTGACACTTCTGTCGCTTCGGCCAGAAGTCGTCACACTTCAAGAGGGAGTATCACAAGCTCCCTCCGGCATCAGGGTTCAAACTTATATTGTAATTGGAAATGACAAACGTAACCCTCGAGTCTAAAGTATTTGCATCTTTCAGAGTTGTCATTCGCGCTATCTTTTACAACTCTACGTTAATCTGGAGGTATAAATTATCCGCAAATTTAACCGTAGGCTGAGCTACGATTCGTACGACCAAGTCTATGCCCAGAGTGGCTAGCAATAGGGTTAGCAGAGTCTAATTTACGTCCAGAGTGGCTAAATTACGACTTGTAAATCTAGTTTCGGACCTTAGTTACAATTTAAAGGGTAATTTATATGAAAGATTAGCAAAGAAAAAACAAAAGGTAGCCCAGTGACAAAAGGTAGTCAAGTATTTCGGAAAACAACTCATTCCAAAAGTTATGTGTCACAATGACACGATTTTCGATGAGGAGTATCACAAACTCTCCTGACACTTCTGTCGCTTCGGCCAGAAGTTGTCAAATTTTGAGGGAGAGCATCACAAATTCTCCCGACACTTCTGTCGCTTCGGCCAGAAGTCGTTACATTTCGAGGAGGGAGTATCACAAGCTCTCCCGACACTTCTGTCACTTTGGATAGAAACGCATTTCGAGGGAGAGTATGACAAGCTCTCCCAACACTTCTGTCGCTTTGGCCAGAAGTCGTCAAATTTCAAGGGGAGTATGACAAGCTCTCCCGACATTTCTGTCGCTTCGATCAGAAGTCGTCAAATTTCAAGGGGAGTATGACAAGCTCTCCCGACACTTCTGTCGCTTTGGCCATAAGTCGTCAAATTTCGGGGGGAGTATCACAAGCTCTCTCGACACTTCTGTCGCTTTGGCCAGAAGTCGTCAAAAAATTGAGCACAGGAAGATCTGTCACTTCGGCCAGATTTACCAAGGACCAATTTGAGCAAAGGAGAGGCATCAAGGAAGGTAAAATCGCACGGTAAGTTCAATAAGTAAATAAAATATGCGTTTTGGACTGATCTAGTTGTTTTGCAGAATGTTTCCTTTTTTGCAGGTAAGATTCCGCCATCTTGGCCAGGATCAGATTCTGATAGTGAATCTGTAGCCTTGACCGGAATAAGATTCTAATAGTGAATCAACAGATTCTGTCGCTTCGGCCAGAATCAGACTCTGATAGTGAGTCGGTCTATCTCGTCGCTTCGGCCTTGATAGACCAGAGGTCATTTTGACGCTTCGGCCTTAATGATCTCAAGGGGGGAGTATCACAAGCTCTCCCCGACACTTCTGTCGCTTCGGCCAGAAGTCGTCGAACATGGGGGGAGTATCATAAGCTCTTTCCGACACTTCTGTCGCTTCGGCCAGAAGCTGTCACAGTTCGAGCATGATAGATCTGTCGCTTCGGCCAGATCAATCAAGGATTTATTGAGCATAAGGAGGAGCAGCATGAGAAGCAGCCCCGCACGGCAAGGTCAGTAAATCAATAAATATATCCTTTAGACTGATATAGTTGTTTTGCAGGAATGATTTTGTCTCTTCGGCCAGAATCGGATCTATTTTGTCGCTTTGGCCTTAATAGATCCAGGTCCATTTTGTCGCTTTGGCCTTAATAGACCAAGAATTATTTTGTCGCTTCGGCCTCAATAATTCTTCTATCTTGTCGCTTTGGCCTTGATAGACTTGAAGATCATTTTGTCGCTTTGGCCTTAATGATCTCGACACACCTTGTCGCTTTGGCCTCGGTGGGGTAACCGTCGTTGCGGACATAAAGTCGCTCTTGATCAGGGTGGACTATAAATATCAGTTATGATAGTGAATTAGATTCTGTCGCTTCGGCCAGAATCCACGCATTCTGTTGCTTCGGCCAGAAACAGATTCTAATTGTGAATCTACGCATTTTGTCGCTTCGGCCAGAATCAGGCTCTAAGAGTGAGTCAGTCCATTTTGTCGCTTTGGCCTTAATGGACGGGAATTATTTTGTCGCTTTGGCCTTAATAATTCCCTCTCATCTTGTCGCTTTGGTCTTGATGATGACACAGCAAAAGTCGCTCCTGATCAGAGTTGGACAATAAACACGTAGTTCCGTTGGCCTGGAACTAGATTCTGATAGTGAATCAATCCATCTGATAGTGCATGGATAACGCAGTCATTGTGTCGCTGTGGACGCAATGATTCGATATCATCTTGTCGCTTTGGCCTTGATGCGGATCACCTTGCTTGGGGGAGGGATACTGGCGATACACGCATGTTTCGTGTGCTCCCTTCAGGGGGAGTACTGGTGAGACATGCCTGATTACGTCAGTCACTCCCAGCAACGCCCCTCAACAAGGACTAGGGTTCCGTCGCTTTACGTCGGAACCCCGGAAGGCATCCACGGTGCGGAGCAAGTGTCTACGTCAAAGTCCTCAAGTCAACATATGGGAGTAGTCGATTCCAGTGGGGAGTAGCCGATTCCAGTGGGGACTAGCCCATTTCCCCTGAGTAGGCGATTCCCACCTGAGTAGGCGATTCCCACACCAGAGTAGGCGATTCCCACAAGGAGTAGGCGATTCCCAACCGTTACTTGAGCTGGCCCACACCATTATGGCACCATTAACCGGACGCCATAATGGTGTGGGCCCTGGACCATTGAAGGGAAAAACCTCCCAAAGACCCTATAATAGGGGTCCTTGGGGGTCCTCCATTCTCATGTCACCTTGACTCACAACAATCCACACTAGAGAACCAAGGAGCCCGAGTCGCCGACTCCCACACCTGAGTCGCCGACTCCCCTCCACTTGTGCAGGTATTTGACGTAGAGCGCGCGTTGTGGACTCCAAAGCCTCCGGCCCTCCTCGCAACCCCACGAATCTACTGGTAGCAGATTTCGTGCTTCATCAAGAGGGATGATAAGGAGGAAATGGCACCAACAAGCCAAGTCGAAGAGGTTGCATTAACGGGAGGGGGGGAATTCTAATAGGTACGTTTATTACCTCAGAATTAAAAGCCTCCATGTTAGAATTATTAAATACTCATGAAGTATTCTTTGTATGGGAGGGAGAGGCACCCTCACAGGTACAACGGACAATAGCATGTCATGAGGTAAACATTGACCCTGGCTTCACTCTAGTACGGCAAAAGCGAAAAATTCTCACAGCCAAGAGGAAAGAAGCAGCACGGACTGAAATAGAAAAGTTAATCAAGGCAGGACATATACGCGAGGTTAAATATCCATAGTGGTTAACCAACCCGGTAATGGTGAAAAAATCCAACGCGAAGTGGCGAATGTGTGTAGACTTCACCGACCTCAATAAAGTCTGCCCAAGAGACAGCTACCCACTCCTCTCAATTGACAAACTAGTAGATAACGCCTCCGAGAATGAACTACTATCAATGATAGATGCTCATTCAGACTATAACCAAATACTCATAAAAGAGGAAGATGAGGAAGCCACGTCATTCGTCACAGAATGGGGAACCTTTTTCTACAGAGTCATGACATTCGGTCTACGAAATGCAGGTGCAACCTTCCAAAGGCTCAGGGATAAGGTATTCAGAGAGCAAGAGGGAAGAAATGTCCTAACATATGTAGACCATATTCTGGTAAAGTCAAAGCACGCAAAGGATCACCCAGAGGACATGCGAGAAACATTGGAAACTCTGAAAAAGTATGAGATGCGGCTCAATCCGTCCAAATGCAACTTTGAGGTTCAGGAGGGAAAATTCCTAGTGTTTTACGTAGGCCAGAGAGGAATAAAGCCCAACGCGGAAAAGGTAACTGTAACTTTGTAGACCAAGCCACCACGAACTATCAGAGAAGTACAAAAACTCAATGGGAAGATCAACGCCTTAAAAAGATTCATATCTAAGGTAGCAGACAAGTGTAAGCCCTTCTTCCAATTACTCAAAGCAAGTCAGAAGGGGGCAGTAACATGGATTCCATATTGCGAACAGGCATTCAAACACTTAAAGAAACACCTGATATCGCTGCCACATCAGGTAGCATCGATATGTTTATGTAGCAGCATCAGAAGAGGCAATCAGCGCAGTACTAATTTGTCAGAGAGTTAGTGAGCAGATACCTATTTACTATAATTCCAAAAGGATACAAGGGATAGAGACCCGGTATCCTCCAATCGAGAAGATTGTTCTCGCTGTCACACATGCAGCACAAAGATTTCGAGCATATTTTATGGCTCACACGATCAAAGTCCTGACTGAATATCCACTGAGAAGGATCATTCACAGGCCAGACACATCGGGCAGACTCACAAAATAGGCCCTGAAACTGAGCGAGTTTGACGTCGATTTTATTCCAGCTATAGCCATCAAAGGACAAGCCATTGCAGATTTCATAGTAGACATGACACAGAGCAATGAGGACTCTCCTTGGGTAGTAGAAGTCGACGGCTCAAGCTGCAGTACAAGTGCCGAAGTAGAGGTCAGGATAATAACCCAGACCAGGAAATATACGAACACTCGTTAAGGCTGCAATTCACGTCTACAAACTATATAACAGAATACGAGGTTGTAATTCAAGGGTTGAAAATAGTCAAAACATTGGGAGCCTCACCTATTCACAACTAGTAGCAAGACAGTCAACAGGACTTTTCAGTAAAAGAACCTCAAATAATACAATACGCAGCAATATTAGACAAAATGAAGCTGTAATTTGAAAAAATAAAAATAGAACAGGTCCCCCGAAGCCAGAACAACTCGACAGATGCACTTGCAAGGCTTGCCTCTGCGTTCGACGAAGAGCAAAGAGAAATACTAGTAGACTCAATATCAGTCCTCTCTTGCAATCTGGTGACAAGTTAGGTCAAAGATTAGAGGCTACCGTTACTAGAGTATTTCCAAGGCCAAGAATTGCCGAAAGATAAAAATGAACGTCGGAAGCTGCAAACGCGCATCCCGAGACTCTCCAAATAGGGGACATTCTGTACAAGAAATCATACGATGGGCCCTTAATGAAATGTGTCTCCAAGGAAGAAGGCCAGTTTATAATTGAGGAAATCCACCAAGGAGTATGTGGAATCCATCAAGGGGGAAGATCCCTGGCCCAGAGGGTACTGCGACAAGGATACTTCTGGCCCAGTCTGAAAAAAGATACAGTCCTATCCGCAAGAAAATGTAGGGTCTGTCAAGTTCACAGAAACATATAAAGGAATCCCACTACGCCACTGACGGAAGTAAGCAATCCTATCTAATTTTTAATGTAAGGTTTAGATATCGTTGGGCCATTCCCACCATCCACATGCCAGACCAAATTTATATTTGTCGCAGTGGACTACTTCGCAAAGTGGGTCGAAGCAGTAGCCGTATCCAAAATAACCCAAAGCGCGACCGCCAAATTCGTATTCAGATGTATCATGTGCATATTTGGCACATCACTTCACATAGTCACAGATAATGGGACATAATTTACGTACGGAGAATTCACAAGGTTGTGTGACAACATGGGCACAAAGGTGCACTTCTCATCAGTATATCGGCCACAAGGAAATCGACAGGTACAGGTCACCAACAAAGCCATCGTTCAAGGGCTAAAAAAAAAGTCGAACAAGCCAGAAATACATGAGCTGACCTACTCCCAGAGATCCTGTGGACTTACCGAACTACGGAGAAAACACCAACTGGTGAAAACCCATTCGCCCTAACATACGGAATGGAGGCGTTGATACCAACAGAGCTTAGTGTCCCTACAATCAGGGTGTTAACATACGACGCAGAAGAAAATATGAGATCGTATGTTACGACCCTCGATTTGGTGGACGAATTACGAGACAATGCCCAAGCTAAGAATGCCGCCTATAAGCAAAGTGTCGCCAAGTACCATGACAAAAATGTGAAGTTAAAAAACATAAGAAAGGGAAGCCTAGTCTTGAGGAAGGTAAGTATAACCAAGAATAATTGTGCGAAGGGTAAGCTAGGAGCCAACTATGATGGACCCTACGTAGTAGGAGAAGAACTCCGTCCCGGGACCTATATATTAAAACGGGAGGACGGAAGTTATATCCCCAACACCTGGCACGCCGACAATTTACAGTTATACTTTTAAAGAAAAGAAAAGTGTACAAAATCTAGCAACAAACATTAATTGTTGGTGATACAGTATCCCGAACCCGGTCACAACCTACCAACAACTAGAAGTCCGGATAGCCTAAGATGAGTTAAGGTACCTATTCTAGGGTTGGGGAGGTCCCAAGTCGAATCCTAGGAAGATCGACTTTCCTGAGGATCGACTTCCCTGGGATCGACTTCTGAATAAAGTCGTTCACCAGGAAAGTCGATCCCCAGAAAGTCGATCTCTGGAAAGTCGATCTCGGGCCCCAATCTGATCAGTTAGGCGGTTACTGCCCAAATGACCAGATTACCCCCATAAGAACCCCTATAAATAGGAAGCATCCCCCACTCATTAAAGGTAGGTCATTTGGAGCGAAAGGATTCCTAGCGAAGCAGAGCTCTGCGCACTTGAGTTCCGGTCCGATTTCCCGTGGAGTTCCTCGCTTGGCGCTTGCTTGCGCGTCTTGGAGTACTGGTCGGGTTTCACCCCCATCAGTTGGCGCCGTCTGTGATTCAAAGATACTCACGACAAAAGCTCCTCGACTTTTTCGAAAAAAGTGATCGACTTTTTTCCAAGTCGCCAGCTAGGGAGTCTTTCGAGGAAATCAGCCAGCAAGGGATCGACTTTTCAGAAGATCGACTTTTTTCTTCCAAGGGCAACAAAAATAAAAGGACGCCCACGGGACCTGAGGCTGAACCCGAGCAAACTCCCCAAGTATCAGCAGGAGGGGAGAATCTGAACATCACAGTTCAGGCAATAGCTGAGGCCATCCGACTCCTTGCTGAGAAGGAGAAACCTTCGGAAGAACAACCTCAGAAGGAGAAACCCGCAAGCAGTAAGGAACCAAGGACTGCAGCATCAGAAACCACTCACGGGTTCGTAAAGATGCCTATAGAGGAGCTGGAGAAGATGAAGGAGACGATAGCAAAAATGAGCGAGAAAATAAAGAATATTGAAAAATCCAAAGCATCAATGTTCCAGTCAAAAGCTCAGACCTCAAAGCAGGCCAAGGCGCAATAGGAGGTGTCAAGTCATAGGGCAGCACACTCCAGCGCGCCATCACCCCGCAAACCAGAGGAGCAATCCAAACCTCCTCCTAAAAAACCCGTATATGAAGAAAGCACGGGAGACACAGAAGGAGGAGGCGAGGTCCCAAACTGGCTAGTGGGCATGGATGCCCTGCATAAATCGCTAATGGTAAAACCAACACCTCTGAAGTTTAGGCTACCCAGGCTACAGATCTATGATGGGAAGATGGACCTAGTAGACCACATAAATATGTTCGTAGGGGCAATGCAATGGGTCACATCAAGGGATGGCATCCTATGTAGAGCATTCCCAGGAACACTGAAAGGACCTACATACAGATGGTTCGTCGAACTGCAGCCAGGGAGCATAACAAGTTTCGAGGACTTGAAAAAGAAGTTCATTGCCCAGCATTGTGGAAACACAAGGGTCAGAAAGGGCACAGAATCACTGTTTGCAATCAAACAGAATGAAGATACGCTCCGGAATTACACAACCAAATTCACGGAAGCCATGCAAAAAATCTCCGACCTAAACACAACAATCGCAATATGCGCATACTCAAAGGGGCTAGACATGAACACACCATTAGCAATAAAGTTAAATGTTAGTAATGTAAAATGCATGGAAGATCTGCTAACAAAAGCCCAGAAATATATAAATTCTGAAGAGTATGAGAAAGAGAAAGAAAAAGAAAAAGAAAAAGAAAGAGGTGTCATAAGCAGCAAAAAGGCATATGAAGCACCAAAAAATAAATTTCAGAAATTTTAAAAAGGAGAATCATCCTGGAGACCAAAACACGATGGAAAGGTCTACCAGACATCTGAGGAATTTGGGAAACCAAGGTATCCGAAGTATAAAGACTTAGGATTCACGGTTTTCAGCACTCCAAAAGAGGAAATCTACAATAAAGAAAAAGGAAGAATAAGGTTTCCTCAACCAGAAGAGTTAAACCCTGCAACAAAAGAGGCCCGAACAAGGAGGAACAGGTATTGCAAGTTCCACAAGGATTACGGGTACAACACAGAAAACTGCAGGGAGCTAAGTACCTTCCTAGACACACAAGTGAAGGAAGGAAAGCTGAAACAATACATAAACAAAATAGAGAGGGGGCGACAAGGCTGCAAGGACCCAAAGAACAAGGGTAAGCGCCAACGCTCAAGAAGTCCTGATTCAGACACTGACCACAAAAGAAGAATGATAAATTTAATCTTCGGTGGAGGATCAGTAGGAGAAAGCAGAAGTTACTCGCGCAAGGTGATGCAGACTACCACGGTACCAAAATCTAAGAAAAGATCGTACCCAAGCGAGGAAATAAGCTTCTCTGAGGAAGATCTGGACAACGTGGTCGGCCCACACGAAGATCCGCTAGTAATACAAGTGGACATCGGGGATGATTTAAGTCTGAATAAGGTGATGGTGGACAATGGCAGCTCAGTAGACATACTGTACCTAGCTGCATTCGAAAAAATGGGCTACAAGGTGGATCAACTAACCCCGGCCAAGGAAGCCATTTATGGGTTCACAAACACAAAGGCCGCAGTAGTAGGAGCCATCGATCTATAGATATCCCTGGGAAAAAGAAACGAAAGAGTATCACGCACGGCACACTTCATCGTGGTCAATATAGATTCTCCGTTCAATGGGATCCTGGGCAGACCAAGCATTCATGGTTTCAAGGCAATACCGTCATCTTACCACCAATGCTTCAGGTACCCAGGAAAAGATGGCAAAATGGCAACAGTTTTTGGAGCACAGAAAGACTCCAGAAACTCATACAGGAAGGTAACTAAAATAGCCAAACCAATAACCCTGTACATCCAAGAAAGAGAGGAGGAAGAAGACACAACCTCAGCCAATCAAGTTGAGGAGATCAAACTCTCAAAGGGAGGAGTCCTGATAGGCACATCTTTATCCTCCGAGTTGAAAAAATCACTACTACAGCTGTTAGAAACTCATGTGCACACATTTGTATAGGAAGGGGAAGCGCCCTCACAGGTACAACGTACTATAACATGCCATGAACTCAACATAGACAGCAGCTTTGCTCCTATTCGACAAAAGCGAAAAATACTCGCAGCTGAAAGAAAGGAAGCAGCACAGGCTGAAATTGAAAAATTAATCAAGGTTGGGCACATCCGGGAAGTTAAATATCCAAAATGGCTAGCAAACCCAGTCATGGTTAAAAAATCTAATGGGAAATGGAGGATGTGTGTAGACTTCACAGACCTCAACAAAGCATGTCCAAAAGACAGCTACCCACTCCCATCCATTGACAGATTAGTAGATGCAGCATCAGGAAATGAATTACTGTCTATGATGGATGCACATTCAGGGTACAACCAGATCCTAATGAAAGAAGATGATGAAGAGGCCATGTCGTTCATCACAGAATGGGGAACATATTGCTACAAAGTCATGCCTTTCGGCCTACGAAATGCAGAAGCAACCTTCCAAAGGCAGATGGACAAGGTTTTCAAAAAGCAGGAAGGAAGAAACGTCCTGGCATACGTAGATGACATTCTGGTGAAATCCAAGAAAGCAGATGAACACCCAAATGATCTGAAAGAGACTCTGGAAACTCTGCAGAATTACGGGATGAGGTTAAACCTTGCCAAATGCAGTTTCGGAGTACAAGAAGGAAAATTTCTTGGATTCTATGTAGGGCAGAAAGGGATAAAACCAAATCCAGATAAAATAACAGCAATACTAGAAACAGCACCACCTCGAACAATAAAGGAGGTACAGAAGCTAAATGGAAAAATCAACGCCTTAAGTCGGTTTATTTCCAAAACAGCAGACAAGTGCAAACCCTTTTTCCAGTTACTAAAAACTAGTCAAAAAGGGGCAATAACATGGACCTTAGAGTGCGATGAGGCATTTCAACAACTCCAAGCACATCTGGCTTCACTACCACACCTAACTTCACCAAAGATAGGGGAGGAATTGTACGTCTATGTAGCAGCTTCAGAGGAGACTATCAGTGCAGTTCTAATATGTCAAAGGGACAGCGAACAAATCCCGATATATTATCACTCCAAAAGGCTACAGGGGGCAGAAACAAGATATCCTCCAGTGGAAAAGATAGTCCTGGCAGTAGTACATGCAGCACGCAGATTCAGAGCATACTTTCTGGCTCATACAATTAAAGTCTTAACAGAGCATCCACTGCGCAAAATTCTCCACAGGCCAGATACTTCCGGAAGATTGACGAAGTGGGCACTGGAGTTAAGCGAGTTCGATGTAGATTTTGTTCCTGCCACAGCCATCAAGGGGCAAGCAGTAGAAGACTTCATTGTAGACATGAACCAAGAAAGCAAAAAAAAACCTTGGATAGTGGAGGTTGATGGCTCAAGCTGCAGTACAGGTGCAGGAGTGGGAATAAAGATAATCACTCCAGACCAAAGGATATATGAACATTCTATCAGATTACAGTTCTCAGCTACAAATAATATAGCAGAATACGAAGCTGTAATCCAAGGCATGAGAATTCTCAAAAGGTTGGGAGCCTGTTCAGTAATCATTAAAACAGATTCTCAACTAGTGGCTCGACAATTCACAGGAGAGTTCGCAGTTAAAGAACCTCTGATCGTACAGTACGCAGCTACACTAGAAAAAATCAAAAAACAATTCACCAAGGTAGAGGTAGAGCAGATTCCAAGGAGTCAAAATAACTCAGCTGATGCCCTGGCAAAGCTAGCATCTGCTTTCGAGGGGGGCAGAGAGAGATACTAGTTGACTCAGCATCTACACCTTCATGTAACTTGGTCACAATACAGGCAGAAGACTGGAGGAAACCCTTGATAGAATACTTCGAAGGGCAGAAACTTTCTGAAAACAAGAATGAAAGGCGTAAGTTGCAAACACGCATTTCAAGATTCTACCTGATCGGTGACATTCTGTATAAGAAATCCTACGATGGACCTCTAATGAAATGTTCTCAACAGAAGAAGGACAATTCATTGTAGAGGAGATTCATTAGGGGGTATGCGGAATACATCAAGGGGGGAGATCTCTAGCCCAAAGAATAATAAGGTAGGGATACTTCTGGCCCACACTGAAAAAAGATGCAGTCCTATTCGCAAGAAAATGCAAGGCCTGCCAAATACACAAAAACATACAGAGAAATCCCGCAACTCAGCTAACAGGGGTAGAAAGCCGCATCCCCTTTGCAATGTGGGGGTTAGACATTGTGGGACCATTTCCAGTATCGACAGGCCAGGCTAAATTCATATTTGTGGCTGTCGATTACTTCACCAAATGGGTCGAGGCACTAGCTCTACCCAAAATAACTCAAGGAGCAGCAACAAAGTTTGTCTTCAAGTGCATAGTGTGCAGATTCGGTGTTCCAATGCACATAGTGACAGATAATGGGACACAGTTTACCGGTGGGGAGTGGTGAGACATGCCTGATTACACCAGTCACTACCCATCAACGCCTCTCAACAAGGACTAGGGCTCCGTCGCTATGGCAGGACCCCCGGAGAGCTCCCACGGTGCGGAACATCGTTCTTCGTCCAGATCGCCGAGTTAGCCCGTAAAGTCGCCCGATTGGACTACCAAGTCGCCGACATATAGGATAACTCGCCGAGTTAAGGCAAGATCAGCAGTATGGTAGACTGTACGACTTGGCCCTAGAAACTCGCCGAGTTAGCCTTTAACTAGGCGACTTCCATACCTGAATCGGCGACTTACGACCGTTACTCGGCGGCAGCCAACGTCATAAATGTTACCATATATGACCATAGGCGCGATCTCCGCCGATGAGTGCGCCCTCCGAGACCCTATAAAAGGGGTCTCAAGGGGACACTCAAAGGCACGATTCAAGTTCCACTCTCACACCAGAGCACTACACTACGAAACTCGGCGAGTCTCATTAGAATCGCCTAGTTTCACTTGCAGGTATTTTGACGTAGAGCGTGCGTCGTGGACTCCAAAGCCTCCGGCATCAATCTCGCACCACCGCGAGCCCTGGTAGCAGATTCAGTGTTTCATCAGCTGGCGCCGTCTGTGGGACTACCGAACCACCGGTATCCCGTCGTAATCGCGATTTTTTAAAAAATCCGGCTCGAGCTCTCCCGAGAGTTCGCCGAGTTTGTCAAAAAATCGCCGACATAGATCGTCCGATTCTCGGTTAACGTCCGATTTAGCCTTAAATCGCCAACTTATCCTTGAGAATCGCCCGATCCGGAATATCGTCTGCTAGCTAAGAGTGCTGTCCACGACCTTGTTCGGGAAAAAACCTAACTCGCCGAGTTAACACTTAACTCGCCGACTTAGCTCTTGTTTTCCCAACAGGCTCAGTCAGGTACCTCTCTGCTTTGGAACTTCTTCGCTTCCGCTTTCATGGCAATCATCGAAAAGCAGAAGCACCCTTACGCAACAAGGAGTAAGGGAAAAATGCCAGCAACTGAGCTGGAACAGGGTGAGCAATCCCGACCTAAGGGACCCAATGCTCAACCTGTAGAAACAAACTCGGTTCCTTCTCCTGTCAAGGAATACATTGTGCCCAAGGCTCCACCCACCTTGGAAGAAAGGTTGTTCAGCTTCATGGACAACATCGAAAGAAGGATGACTAACCTCGAGCAAGCGAGGAGTCATAGGACCACCACCATCCGTCAAAGAGCGGATGAATCTGGGTCCATCTATTCTCCATCTGGGGAGAAAAAACAGAGTTCCCGTCCCAAGACGGGACCCAGTAAGAGTCGCTCCGAGAGGACTCTTACTACTCGGTTCGTAGAGGATCTTCGGCGGAAGTTGGCCACCGACCCAGCTGTCGACAACCCGCACGAAGTCCTGAGGGTTAAAAGTGCTCCTCTTAGCGAGGACCTTTTAAAGTGTTGCAAACACGCATTTCAAGATTCTACCAGATCGGTGACATTCTGTATAAGAAATCCTACGATGGACCTCTAATGAAATGTGTCTCAACAGAAGAAGGACAATTCATTGTATAGGAGATTCATCGGGGGGTATGCGGAATACATCAAGGGGGGAGATCTCTAGCCCAAAGAATAATAAGGTAGGGATACTTCTGGCCCACACTGAAAAAAGATGCAGTCCTATTCGCAAGAAAATGCAAGACCTGCCAAATACACAAAAACATACAGAGAAATCCCGCAACTCAGCTAACAGGGGTAGAAAGCCGCATCCCCTTTGCAATGTGGGGGTTAGACATTGTGGGACCATTTCTAGTATCGACAGACCAGGCTAAATTCATATTTGTGGCTGTCGATTTCTTCACCAAATGGATCGAGGCACTAGCTGTACCCAAAATAACTCAAGGAGCAGCAACAAAGTTTGTCTTCAAGTGCATAGTGTGCAGATTCGGTGTTCCAATGCACATAGTGACAGATAATGGGACACAGTTTACCGGTGGGGAGTGGTGAGACATGCCTGATTACACCAGTCACTACCCATCAACGCCTCTCAACAAGGACTAGGGCTCCGTCGCTATGGTAGGACCCCCGGAGAGCTCCCACGGTGCGGAACATCGTTCTTCGTCCAGATCGCCGAGTTAGCCCGTAAAGTCGCCCAATTGGACTACCAAGTCGCCGACATACAGGATAACTCGCCGAGTTAAGGCAAGATCGGCAGTATGGTAGACTGTACGACTTGGCCCTAGAAACTCACCGAGTTAGCCTTTAACTAGGCGACTTCCATACCTGAATCGGCGACTTACGACCGTTACTCGGCGGCAGCCAACGTCATAAATGTTACCATATATGACCATAGGCGCGATCTCCGCCGATGAGTGCGCCCTCCGAGACCCTATAAAAGGGGTCTCAAGGGGACACTCAAAGGCACGATTCAAGTTCCACTCTCACACCAGAGCACTACACTACGAAACTCGGCGAGTCTCATTAGAATCGCCTAGTTTCACTTGCAGGTATTTTGACGTAGAGCGTGCGTCGTGGACTCCAAAGCCTCCGGCATCAACCTCGCACCACCGCGAGCCCTGGTAGCAGATTCAGTGCTTCATCAGGGAGTTTACGAGATTGTGCGAGAACATGGGCACTAGAATCCATTTTTCATCGGTATACAGACCACAGGGTATTGGACAAGTAGAGGTCACAAACAGTGCCATTGTTCAGGGACTGAAGAAAAAGGTCGAACAGGCCAAAGGTTCGTGGGCAGATCTACTACCAGAGATCCTATGGGCGTATAGAACCACTGAAAAGACACCCACCGGAGAAACCCCGTTCTCACTAGCATACGGAATGGAAGCACTAATCTCGACAGAGCTAAGCATTCCAACAGTCAGAGTATTATCCTATGACATGGAAGAAAACATGAGATCATGCGCGACAACTCTAGACTTGGTGGATGAGCTAAGGGATAATGCACAAGCAAAGAATGCAGCTTACAAATAAAGTATCGCTAGATATCACGACAAAAATGTCAAGGATAAAGCGATAAGAAAAGGAAGCCTAGTATGGAGAAGAGCAAGTGTCGGCAGAAAGGACTGCTCTAAAGGCAAACTAGGCACAAACTGGGAAGGACCATATGTGGTGGAGGAGGAACTCCGACCAGGCACATACAAGTTAAAACGGGAAGATGGAACATGCATTCCCAACACTTGGCACGCAGATAACCTACAGTTGTATTTTTAACAATCAAGTAGGATTATGTTACTCGTTGTAATAGTTTGAACTACTTAACTAATATGTTGTTTAGTTAACTACTTACTAATAATCAGAACATTCCAAAAATAAAAGTACATTCCATATATTGATTTAAAAAGAAATACAAAGGAATGTAAAATACAAGTTGCAACAAGATGGAGGATCTATTTATCACTAGGAGGGAGGGACGAGTCTTTGGAACCCGCTGCACCATTATCATCTTGATCTTCTACAGAAAAGTCTTTGTCAATGGTGGCAGTAGTGTTGTCTCCCGAAGCCCCCTCTTCTTCATCTTCATCCTCATCTTCCACAAGCGCCCGATCTCGGATCTCAGTGGCCTCTTTTGGGTACTTGCGGGCCCAGCGGTGGACATCTTCAGCTTCAAAACCAGGAAACACGTGAGGGCCCAGGTCCACCAGATCATTATAGTCTCACACGTTAGCGAGGAACTCGGTCCGGATCTGCTCCATATGCTCATTCATGTGTTGGAGCGCCTTAGTTTTCTTCTGGTCTTCTTCTGCCAGTTGCTTCATCTCAGCTTGACAATCACTTAGCAACTGGGAGATCTTCTGCCTCTCCGTTTCCCCTTCGTTCAATCGTTGAGTGAAAATATCATTTTGGTCCATGATAGAACGAAGGGTCGCCTCAGCTTGCTTGTTAATCCCGTCGATCAAGGACTCTTTGATCAAAACTCTGGCACGCTGAGCATCACACTCTAGCTGCACTGCTCCCAACTCCCCGTTAACTTTGGAGAGTTCCTGCTCCTTGTCTCTCAAACGATGATTTAGAGCAGCCCAGTCCTCAGCCAACTTCTTGTTGGTGGCAGAAGAGTGGAGGCATCCGAAGCTCGCTGCGGAACCTCGCCTTCTAGATCTTGGCAACGGCGCTTCACTCTATTCAACTCGTCTTCTAAGGATTGGTAGTCACGAAGACGAGATAAGGAAGAGAGACGGCCTTGAAACAAATAGGCGAGCTGCAAAAGAAGAAAATAAGTAATACATTCTCATAAAAATAATAATAAAAACAAAAGCACTTACGTTGCTCAAGTTTTGTCCGACTTCCTCGATAGTTCGATCCATCGGATAGGCAAAAATGGCCCGCAAGGTGGCCCGAGAAGCGTCCGTGTCAGCAACAGGCGGAAACTTCGTCCCATAGTTGTGAGGATGGGAACCTCGGTATCCCGGCATCTGAGTCTCCCGGGTGGTAGTGTATGAATATCGACCCCGGGAGGACTCCCCAGCATAGTGTTTCCGACGAGGAGGAGTTCGTCGCCTAGGGGAGTGTCTCCTCGCTTTTTTCGGAGGAGAGGGGTCGGTCCTCGGTGGAGGGGTCTTCCTCTTATCAGTTCTGCTTCTCCTCCCCTCCGATCGTTCCGGCTGGACCTCCTTTCCAGCAGCTCTTTCCCGCTCCTCTTCCGGCGTACGAAAGAAGGAGGCAAGCTTGGCAGCAGCAGGAGACTGCGCAGGAGGAGTCTCCACGGGTACCTCCTCTTCATCAGCTTGGCCTTCACCGGGAGGAGTAGGGGTAGGCGCCCTCGTATAGGCATTCTCGTGGGCACGACGCCTCAGATGTCGGGCATCGGAAGGCTTTGAGGCAGGCGCATAAACCTTCGTGCCCGTCTCATTTTGTCCCACGCGTTCAGGGACACTTCCAGGATTATGCATATAAAAATCTGCGAGAAATAAAAACAGAGTTAGTAAAAATGCATATAAGTAAAAAAGAAAGAGAAAACAAACGAAGGAAGACCTTGTCGGTTGAAAGTATCATCAATCGCGTGACCGACAGGCACAGCGATGGGGTGTAGGAAGGCCAGCCTTTGTACAAAAGCTCCCTCATCCTCGGTCAAAACAGGACGGGGAGTGGGCCTACGGTCACTACTGGATGCAGGAAGAAGTCGGCTACCAGGACATAGCCTGCAATCCACAAAAATGAACTCGCTCTTGTTCCGCCTGGTCGGAGGATCTTTCAAGAGAGCGGAGTGACTGACAGAAGAGGCACGACTGGCACATGCAATGAAAGGGATGCCCTTCTTCGGATTTTGGAAGGAGAAGAAGTGGAAGAACAGCCGAGCAGTTAGAATTATACCAGCATCCCTAAGGATATTTATAAAACCCCTGATATAGAAAAAGAAGGCAGCACCCATCTGAGAGATGCACAACCCGGAATACAAAAGGATTTCACTAACTAGGGAAGGAATCGGAAGAATCGGAAAGTTAGTGAAATAGATTCGGTGAAGTGCCAACATGAAATAGGGGGGCACATCACCAGTATTCTCAGATAGATAGGCCCAGTACACTCTCTCTAAGATCTAACCCCCTGAAAATTCTTTGGGCGACATCTAAAGAAAGGGTGTTAGAGCATCTACCCGCATTAGAGGAGAGAGGATAGCCTGGAATATCAGTCAGGGAGATTGCACAGAAAGAACCATACCCAGTCCCGTACTCGCCCCGGTCGAGGATGGGGACAACGTGGAAACCGTTACGAAGAAGAACGGACCACTGACGCCAAGAGCCATCCATCTCCCGATAGAAGGATGGGGCACTTTTCTCCTCAAGGGGAGAAGGAAAGGGGTACTTCTCCTCTGTCTCAGGAGGGTAACCTAAAAGAGAGTCTTCTAGAATATGAATGTTCTGACTACAGACTTCGGGAGGAAGTTGAACAGAACTGTCTGTAGCCAGGGATGGCGCCTCGACAACAGGAACCTCCTCAGGAATAGAAGCCAAAATGATGGCAGTTGGAGGAGGAGTCCTAGTGGTAGAAGGAGGAGTGCCCCCAACTTCTACATCCCGCTCAGGAGAAGAGGAGCTGCAGGAGGAAGAACCCGAGCTCCCCGAGCTGAATGTAGAGGACCCTGAGCTAGAACTCGAACTCGAGGAAGAAGAATGGGGAGAACCTACAAACAAAAACAAATGAAAGGTAAGTTACAAAAAAGAAAAATAACTTACTAGGTACAGACTTGCGCGTACGACGAGCAGAAAGAGCTTTTCGCTTATTTCCAACAGTAGAGGAGGAAGGCACTCAATTCTAGGCTCGACCACGGTAGTAGCAGTCTGAACCTGAGGGCTAACAATAATAGCCCGCTCCTCGTTAGGAGGAGGGTCTTGCTGAGTGTTTTTGTCAGAAGACATGATCACAACCTGCACGAAAAGCATAACAGTTAGCTTATTATTTTAAGTCTGCAAAAGTTGATACCCAGAAAAGTCGATCCAGACTTCAGGGAATCGCACTAGTACAAGGGAAGTCGACTTCAGAAGTGATCCCAGGGAAGTCGATCTTCAAAAGAAAAAAGTCTCAGGAAGTCGATCTCAGCAGATTCGACCAAGGAAGTCGACGACAAAAGTCGGACCCCAGGAGGTCGAACCAAGGGAGCCACTTCGGGAAAAGCAAGGGCTAAACCCATAGAAGTCAATCCCATCAAAAAATGGATCCAACTTTGGAAAGTCGATGACAGGGAGTCAAACTTCACAAAGTCAGACCACGGTCCATAGGGGAACAACTTCAAAGAAGGACCGACTTTAAGAAAAGTCGGACCTCAAGAAAGTCGAACACAGTGCAACCTCAGAAGAGCCCGACGACAAAAGTCGGACCCCAGAAAGTGTAGAATCAAAATTGTCGACATAGGATTATATTTTAATCATGTCAATTTAAACCCTAATTACACTATTAATCAATAGGGGTTAAATAAGTCAATCGATATTAAACCTAACTCCAGTTAATTAATTAATCATTTGAGTTAAGGGTTTAAGTCAAAGTTAAAAGTCAAAGAGGGAGAATTGCATTTTCACCTTGAATATTATTATTTGGAATAATTGCATTTTTACCTTGAATATTATTATTATCTTTTGACACTTTATTCAAGGTATAATATTCCAAGGGGACAAAACACTATTCAAGTTTGAATTTATACAAAGATAAGATTCTCCAACAAACTCTATCCAAGAAAAGCACTATTCAAGATAAGATCAAAGACAAAGCTTGGATTTATGTGAGAAATCAAGGAGCCATCCATTGAAGATCCAAGGGTGGACATTGAGTGACCAAGGCTATAAATAGAAGGGTAAACCCCTCGTTTTCACTCACCACACTACAAGCAAACTCAAGAGCTTTCACTCCACACTTGCCCACACGTTTTTGCCTCCAAGCTTCCAAGCTTTCAAGTGCTCAAGTGTCCTAGCTTTCCAAAGCTTCAAAAGCTCTCCAACTTCTTCTTCTAATCTTCTTGTTCATCTTTACAAGTAAGAAGTGTTATTTGCTTTAATATTCCACTCCTCTAATCACCTCTTGTGTGTGTCCACTTTGGTTGAAAGGGTTGTCTCAATAGTACCAAAGTGTGAGAGAAGGTTTGTGAGCTCAACCATAAAGCTCTAGTTTGGTTTTATAGAGTTTCCGGGAAAACTCTTAGGTCGAGTCTACCTTTAAAGATTTCAGAGGTTTTTAAGAGTTCCTTGATACTCTAAGGTACTAACTTACCCGTAAAAGTTAGAGGTTCTTAAGAGTGCCCTTGATACTCTAAGGTGTGAGTCTACCCGTAAAAGACTAGTTCCTAAGCGAAGTAGCCTTAAAGCTTAGAGAGGTTTTTAAGAGTTCCTTGATACTCTAAGGTACTAACTTACCCGCAAAAGTTAGAGGTTCTTAAGAGTGCCCTTGATACTCTAAGGTGTGAGTCTACCCGTAAAAGACTGGTTCCTAAGCGAAGTAGTCTTAAAGTTTAGAGAGGTTCTTAAAATCATATAATAGTATTGTATTGCTAATAATATTATACTATTATTATTATACAACCATTTGTGTACTTAAGTGTGTGCAGGTAATTCCGCTATTAACTTGTATAAATCGAAAAGTGGCTATTATCCCCCCTTATAGCCTCGGATCTCGATCCAACAGTTGTCACGTTTTATGCAGGTACTTAAAGGGAGAGTATCACAAGCTCTCTCCGACACTTCTATCGCTTTGGCCATAAGTTGTCACACTCAGGGGGGGAGTATCACAAACCCTCTCTGACACTTCTGTCGTTTTGTCCAGAAATTGTCGCACTCAGGGGGGAGTGTCACAAACTCTCTCGACACTTCTGTCGCTCCGGCCGGAAGTCGTCGAATATGAGCACGGTAAATTTATCGCTTTGGCCAGATTTACCAAGGATTCATTCGAGCAAAGGTAGGATCTCGCGAAAGGTAAAATCGCGCAGTAAGTTCAATAAATCAATAAAATATGCGTTTTAAACTGATTTAGTTGTTTTGCAGGATGTTTTCTTTTTTGCAGGTATGATTCTATCGCTTTGGCCAGAATCAGATCTATCTTGTCGCTTTGGCCTTGATAGATCAAAGATCATTTTGTCGCTTTGGTCTTAATGATCTCAACCCATCATTCCTCTTACTTGTATTGATGGGTTAGTTGTCGTTGCAGACGTAAAGTCGCTCTTGATCAGGGTTGACTATAAACATTAGTTCTATCGCTTTGGCTAGAACGATAAAACTAAATTCTGTCGCTTTGGCCAGAATCGGATCTATTATGTCGCTTTGGCCTTCATAGATCAAGGTCCATTTTGTCGCTTTGACTTTAATGAACCAAGAATTATATTGTCGCTTTAACCTTAATAATTCTCTCATCTTGTCTCTTTAGCCTTAATGACACAGCAAAAGTCACTCTTGATCAGAGTTGGACTATAAACTCGTAGTTCTGTGGCCTAGAACTAGATTATGTCGCTTTGGCCAGAATCATATATATTCTATCGCTTTGGCCTTCATAGATTAGGGTCCATTTTGTTGCTTTGACTTTAAAGGACCAAAAATTATATTGTCGCTTTGACTTTAATAATTCTCTCATCTTGTCTCTTTGGCCTTAATGGCACAGCAAAAGTCGCTCTTGATCAGAGTTGACTATAAACTCGTAGTTACGTGGTCTAGAACTAGATTCTATCGTTTCGGCCAGAATCAATCCATTTTGTCGCTTTGGCCTTAATGGATCCGGAATCATTGTGTCGCTGTGGCCGCAATGATTCGATCCCATCTTGTCGCTCTGGCCTTGATGCGGATCACACATACAACCTTGCTTGGGGGAGATATTAGTGATACACGCATATTTCTTGTGCTCTCTTCAGGGGGGAGTACTGGTGAGACATGTCTGATTACGTCAGTCACTCTCAGCAACGCCCTTCAACAAGGACTAAGGTTCCGTCGCTTTACGCCGGACCCCCGGAGAGCTCCACACTTGCAGAACAAAGGTCTTCGTCAAGTCCTCAAGTCAACACCTCGGAGTCGCCAACTGAGACTACCAAGTCGTCGATTCCAGTGGTGAATCGACCGAGTTAGTCAGTCCTGGTAGACTGACGACCTCGCTCCTTGGACTCGCCGACTCCACCCCTGAATCGTCGACTCTCCACCTGAGTCGCCGACTCCCAGACATTACTTGTGGCTGACCCACGCCATTATGGTACCATTAACCTGGCGCCATAATGACAAGGACGCGATGCCCGCTTGGTAACGCCCCAAGGACCCTATAAAAGAGGTCCCTAGGGGTCTTCCCAAAGCACATTACATTTACCCACTCAACTAGAGCACTTTCGGAGAGGAATCGACGACTCCCACACCTGAATCGCCTACTCTCCTCCCTGTTGGATTTGACGTAGAGCGCGCGTCGTGGACTCCAAAGCCTCCGACCCTCCTCGCACCTCCGTGAGGCCCTGATAGCAGATTTCGTGCTTCATCAGGAAGGAAAAAGAAAAGGAGAATATAACTTTGAGTAGCTGCTCAGAAAATTCAAATGATGACATTTTAGTTTGTTGTATTGATTAGAGGTTGAGTCTTGGATGTTGGACTTTGGAGCTTCTTTCCACTCAACATTTCAGAAAAGTCAACTGAAGAATTATCACACAACAGAGCTCAAGAGAGTCTACTTGGCAGATGGGTCTCCACTTGAAGTGCTTGGTAGAAGTGATGTTCATATCAGGATTAAGCTTGTCATGTGGGTATTAAAAGATGCCAGATACATTCCAAGATTGACAAGGCAGCTGATCGTAGTTAGCCAGTTAGACAAAGAAGGATATCAAACGAAATTTGTCAATAACTCATGGAGAGTCTCAAAGGGTGTGAGAGTGGTGGCAAAAGGATAAAAAACAAGTACTCTCTATCTTATACCTTCAGAAGAAAATACTAACAATGATCTGATTGCTTCAGCAACTAAGGAAGAAGACTCCACTCTATGGCACATGAGAATGGATCATATAAGCGAGAAGGGCCTGAAATATTGCAATCTGCTGGGAAATTTCCAAAGTTGAAGACTATCAACTTGGGAGTATGTGAAAAGTGCATTTTTGGGAAGCAAAAGGCAGTCAAGTTTTCTAAGAAAAAGAAGGAACCTAAGAAGAAAAACTTGGAGTTGGTACATTCTGATGTTTGAGGGCCAGCGTCTGTTTAATCACTAGGAGGAGTAAGGTACTTTGTGACCTTCATTGATGATCACAGCAGGAAGGTGTGGGTGTACTGCATCAAACACAAGTCAGATGTGTTTTCAACTTTCAAGAGGTGGAAACAAGAACTAGAAAATCAGACTAGTGTGCGTATCAAGTGCTTGAGATCAGATAATGGAGGAGAATATGAGAGTGTTGAGTTCAAGGATTTCTGTGTAGAAAAAGGTATAGTGAGGCAAAGAACAGTGGCAAGGACACCTCAACAGAATGGGGTTGTTGAAAGAATAAATCAAACACTCTGTCAGAAGGCTACGAGTATGTTGGTACATCCTGGATTGCAAAAGTCCTTTTGGGCAGAGACTATAAATACAGCTGCATACTTAATCAATAGAAGTCCTTCAGTCCCACTGCAGTTTAAACTTCCACAAGAGGTGTGGAGTGGTGAAGAAGTTACATTGGATCATTTGAAGGTGTTTGGGTGTGCTGCCTATATGCTCAAACCTAAAGATGGGAGAGATAAGTTGGAACCAAGGTCTGCGAAGACATATTTTTGGAGTACAAGGGAAACTCATTTGGCTATAGGTGTTGGAACACTAATACTAAGGAGCTCATCAGAGCCAAGGATATAGTGTTTGTAGAGACTAATTTATACAAACACAGAGCTAGCAACTCTTCTGAATCCAGTGAGGTTTCATATCTGGAATTTACATCTCCAAAGAGTTTTTCTGATCAAAACAGTGGTTATAAAAACCCTGATGTGGCTAAAAAAAACATATGAAGATAATTACGAAGACAACAGAGATGATGAAGTGGGAGGTGATTCTGATGAGAAAAGAGATGAACAATCATAACCAGAATATGAACAATCAGAGGACACTTCACACTATGTCAGGAGATCACAAAGGCCTACAAAGAAGCCAGATAGATTTGGATCTACAGCTGTTAATCACATTCTACTTACAGATGATGATGAACCAAGAAATTATAAGGAAGCCTTGAAACATGCTGATTCAGAATAGTGGGAGTTGGCTATGAAAGACAAGTTAAAATCCCTTACTGAAAATGGAACTAGGAGACTAACTACTTTACCTCAAGGAAAGAAAGCACTTCACAACAAATGGGTGTTCAGGCTGAAGGAGGAAGCTAATGAAAGGAAAAGGTTCAAAGCAAGACTTGTTATCAAGGGTTTTCAACAGGTACAAAATTTAGATTATTCTGAAGTATTTTCTCCTGTTGTTAAGATGACCACTGTTAGGGTCTTTCTTAGTATAGTGGCTGCCAAAAATCTATTTCTAGAACAAATGGATGTTAAAACAACATTTCTTCATGGTGACCTGAAGGAAGAAATATATATGGTTCGGCCTAAAGGACTATCTGTTTCAGATAGAGACAAGTACTTGGTGTGCAAGTTGGAGAAGAACCTATAGGTTTGAAACAAGCCCCAAGACAATGGTACAAAAAGTTTGATGCCTTTATGAGTGACATTGGTTATGCAAGGTGTGATTATGACTATTGTTGTTACCAAAGAGTGAGAGGTAAAATCTCTGTTATTTTAATTCTGTATGTGGATGATATGTTAATTGCTAGCTCAAGTATTGAGGAAATCAAGCTTCTCAAAGAGCAGCTCTCAAAGAAGTTCAATATGAAGAATTTGGGAGAGGCAACACAAATACAACAACTGTTGGCTTATGGTTCACCAAAAATTCTGTAATCTTGAAGGGATATTGTGACTCTGATCTTGCAGGAGATCCTGACACTAGTAGAAGTACCTCTGGATATATATTTTGCATTGGGGAGGTTGTTGTAAGCTGGATATCAAGGTTGCAAGGACAGGTTGCACTCTCTACAACTGAGGCAGAGTATGTTGCTGTTGTTGAAGCTGCAAAAGAAAAGATTTGGCTGGAAAACTTGTTGAAAGAATTAGGATGTGTCCAGATGGGATCAGTGTTGTACAGTGATAGCCAGAGTGCTATCTACCTTGCAAGGAATCCCAAGTTTCCTCAAAATCCAACCACATCAGACAGAAATATCACTTCATCAGAGAACTGATCGTGAAGGGAGAACTAGACTTGAGGAAGGTGTCTGGAGAAGAGAATGCATCAGACATGCTGACTAAAGTGATGAGCATTGGGAAGCTAAGGTACTGCATGGCCTTAGTGGGTCTTCTTGATCATGGCTAGACAAGAAGGAGGTGCACTGGTGGTGTTAACAGTCTCCAAGTGGGAGATTGTTGAGGTTTAATGTAATTGGGAGTTACAAGTATGGAAACTGTTTTATTTTTATTTAATTGGCCAATTAAATGGTCGGTTGCAAGGCCAATTAATGAGTCATTATTTTGGGAATGACCCAAAATAATCCCTATAAATAACTACTCTTATATTAAACTTGTGTGTGAGGTGTGTGAGTTGTAATAGGGCTTAGACACCATCATTCTAGTACACTATCGTGGACGTACACCATCATTGGGTGGAACCACGTAAAAATTCTTTTGTTCTTTTATTTTTCCCTGCTCTTCCTTTTTTTTCTGTTAATCACTCTTATTCTCAACAAGAATCTCAACCTCATTTTCGCAAAAAGATCACTCTGATCTTAGGAAGCGCTTAACATATTTTACATCTGTCAAGGAGTGATCATTAAATCGTTGTCAACTGATATAGGTAGTCTGTTATCTGTATTAACCAATACCTGAAAATTATAACTGTATTGAGTGATGCGCGCTTCTTAACTTGTTCAATAAGTGGAGGGGTGTCGATATGATTTTGTAGAGAGCCATTATCTAATCCATGAAGGATGACATTGTGAGTTATTGCATGATCCTTGACAAAGCTAAATACATTATAGGGCTTCCCACCAGTACCACCACTATCAATCTAGGTCACTATATGTCCCTTGTAATGATTGCAAACATGACAATTCATAATGTGCCGCCTTGACTGCCGTTAGAGTCTTTCATGCCATACCATACCATAGTATGTGATTAGCGTGAGTCTATGAGATGTCAATTTTGGAAATTAGTGTCATTTTTGGTAGTTCACAGTTTTTTTTCCTTTTTCTTTTTGAAGCAATTAAATTGCATTAAAATAAGACTAATACCAAGTTTACAAAAAATAGAGTATAGAAATAGAAACAGAAACAGAATTAAAAAGAAATAAGCAAAAAACTCATTGACTCTCTCCCATTAGCTATGTAGTTTAGTTATATAATAACTAGATACGCTACCTCAGGAGGTTGGTCTTCCATACTTCCATCATAGATGTCTCTAAAGGGTGACAACAATTCTTTTTGTAATACACTGAATCAAAGAAAAAACTGATGTCTTTAATGACCCTCTTAAAAACTACCTCAGGAGGCCTACTAATGTGCTGTCTATACCTTTTATTTCTTTCTGTCCATATATGTCACGACAAACACTCAATATCATTCCATATTAGCCCCCAAGGGGGAGACTGACGTGTAATCTTTTGTGCTGCCTCCGTCAGATCCCCCAATCTAATATCTGGACTGGATTGGGTGGGAACTGGAATATTCATTATTTTTCAGAAAGCGAAATCCAGGTGTTCCGCCAACGAAATTAAGAGAGATCTGGAATAAGAACAGTTAAAAAAAAGATGACTCTTAGTTTCATCTTCCAGATTGCATAACAAGCAAACATGAGACACTTGTACTCTCCAACTCCTCAGCTTCTTGAACGTGTTTAGATGATCCCATTTCACATTCCACAAGAGAATAGAGAATTTTGTCGGCATCTTCGACCAAATTCCCTCAGCTAATATATCTTTATGTTTTCTATCTCTAATACTTTCCACTATTCCTCCCAACTTACTTATCGGAGTACCAGATCTCCACACAATCGTACTATTGGCCCTACAATCCAAACATTTATCCATTAGACTTCTTTCTGAAACAAAAGCTTTCCAAAAATGCGAATCCACAGTAGGCCTAGATTTGTATATTATTAAGCGTTTTTCTTTAATATACCTATCTTAAATCCATTTTACCAGAATAAGTTCACTCCTATCCCAGTACTTTGAAGTTTTTTTAATATTGGTTGCAGTGGTGATAATAATCAACCCTTAGACCCCTTCCGTCTTGGGAAGGACCATTTGGGCCCACGGGATTCCTTTCCTTCCGTCCCATATAAATTTATAGACTAACCTTCTCACCTTCTTAGCCACAGAGTCAGGGGTAGCCATACCTTGCGCCCAATAAGTATATTTTTCAACTATTATCCAGTTAACTAACTGTATTCTCTATAGAATGGATTAACTTTCAGCATTGTCCAAATGACTTTTTCTTTCCCGTGATTGGTAATCCTAGATATGTTATAGGTAAACTTTTAACAGTATATATCCTAAGATATTATGCAAAGATTGATCTTCTGCACATACTTTTGAGAAGATAGAGGAGCTCTTGCTTGCATAAGTAGTTACAAGCTCGCATAAGGTGGGTAGTTCACAGTTGACTGCACAAAAAAAGGTGAATTTCTATTCTTATTAATTTTTATCCTGTAATGTACAAAGTTACAAGATATTCCTCCCCCCATAAAAAAAGAAGTTACACTACAGCTCACAAGATAATATAATAAAGTATCCTTATCCTGCAATGTACAAAGTTATAACATATTTCTTATCATGTGTTCTCTTTGTTTTGGTTTGTCAGCATACCAAAAGACGTATAAGGCCTGGCTGAGGTTGGGAAAATTGAAGCCCTTCTTTAAGTAAGTACTGCTTAATTGTATCCTCGGATAATATAGACGGATTTTGGAATCCATTTGTACCAATCAATACCATCACCTGAACTCGTTTCCCAGAAGACCTTGCCATTATCTTCAGTGTGTTAATCTCATGACTCAACACATGCATAGCTTCACTCAACTCGAGACCATGAAGGTTTATAAGAGGGTCTTGTGCACACCATTCATGATTCTGAACCTCATGGATTTCAGAGTTTCTGAAAAGATTGGAGGGGCAACCATTTTAAGGGAAGAGACAATATGCAAAACGTGGACTCAATAATATATGTCGAAATGCACACATTCCTTCAAAGTATCAGAAGAAAAACATAATTAAGAAAGAAGCTAACCTCTGTCTAAAAATGTTCTCTCTGACTTTGTCATTGGTCGTCTTTAACTGCAAAATATCCCTAGGAAAAGCTTCGTTATCAAAAAAAAATGCAGCACTTGCCTGTTAAGAAATAAGATAAGAACATAGTTAACTCAGTGTTAATCAAACCTAACCTTATTTGTTCAACTTGTTAATTCATTTCTGGCTTATTCAACTAGCAAGCAAGTTTAATGTTTTTTTTGGCCTAGAGTATAAATCTGACATACATTATTATTTCTTATTGTATGTACTATTATTCCTTATTGCGTGGATAAATCCTCGGTTGATTAGTTACGGGAAAAAAAGTGAAATGCAAAGAAGCAATAGAAATACATAAACCATTTCACCTGATCAAAACAAGCATTATCAGGAGAGCAAAAATTTTGAGGCTCCTCCATAGATTCTGAATACACATTGAGTCATTCAAGAGATTAAAACCAAATCAAGATAAAAAAAGGAAAATATTAACCTTCAATTAGTGTTATAAATAAGAGAAAATAAAATATACATAATGGGTAATGCACTAGTGCTTGAACCGTACCAGTACCTTGAAGTTTATCCATGTACATAGATTTTGCATGTCCATTATATGAGTTGGCCACAAGTTGTGAATTTATACTGGACCCAGTATTCATATCTAGAGAATGATTTCTCTCATATGTCCAATGGCTTGGATTCTGAGATCCAAATTTATGAACAGCTGAAGCAAAATCCCTAGAAGTGTCAGAAGGTTTGTGCTTATTAAAAAGAAACGGACCCTTGTCAATAAGATGATATGCACTGGGACCTTGTTTATTATTGTCATGGCTATATTTGAATAAACCCTCATGTGCAACTGACATCTTTAAATTCGGATTCTGGATGAAGCTATGGTCATCTTGAAGCTGTAGATGCAAAGTCAAGTCAACATTTTATATGAAGCCCTGCTAGAATACACATAAATTTTTGACAGAAACACAAACAAAAGGAATAAAACTATAAAATCTTTGTTATAAATGAATAATCAATAAACCCAAACAAATGTCAGCAAATTGTCTAAAACAATTCCAAAGTAATTTCAATATATTTACAGTAACCACCACACTTATGACAAATATATAGATATCATTCATTAACTTCCATTGATATTTAAACCTTAGTTTTTTACTGTTTTGAACCTTGTAACACATAACAGTAAAATAGAAAACAAGTCCCCAAATTAATTTAAGATTTGATATTTCATATGCCAGTGTTATCTATCGATGAAAGATCCGTATTTTCAAAAATAATATCTGTTTGCACAACTTTACTCTCTAGAGAGAGAAACATACCTCAATTTGAGCAAGATATATCATCGTCAACTTTAAATCACACCGATTTCTAATATATGCATTTGCAATGTAATCAGCAGAAAAAACAGGGAACTTTACAGTCAAAAACTCCAAAGGTTTTAGTGATGCATTGTTTAAGTCACTGCAGTCAAATAACAAATCATTTGAATTTACTTTATCAAGAACCCCATTGATTCCATTGTTCTGATTTCCATTTGAAAATTGCTTGCTCCATGGACTAGAATGTATACTGTAACCAAGAGAAGAGATGTTATCAGTAACACCGTTAACTGACAAAGCATCTTGTCTTTTGGATAAATGATCAGTTCCCGAAACAACAAATCGAGAGCTTTCGATCCCATTATTTATACACAAACCATCCATAAGCAGAGATGGATCAGAAGCAATCTGCAACTCTTCTTCTCGTGTGGCCTTGAAATCTGGAGTAATATCTTCAGGAAGTTGATGAAGCCAAAACTTGCGAGCTTCATCATCTGAATAATCCGATGCATTCAAGAGCGACTCATCAAAAATTTCTTTCCCCAAAAATATAGGATCATCTAGACTCAATGACTGTGCATTTCCATCATTTGTAGGGGAGGAATTGATTTTAGAAGGAACAAACTCTGCAGCATTAGGATTCAAACTTGTCTTTAAAACCTGATTCTCATATTTTTTTGTTGACGCCATTCTCTAAACTTGAAGCTGGATGCTACATGCATATAAAAATTCCAAGAAAAACGCAGTACGATGTGAAATTTGTACACAGTAACAAAATTGAAAAAGTACACAATAACAAAATTCGTTTTGGTATTTTTACTGAAAGAAAAAACTGAAAAAGTACACAGTAACAAAATTTGTTCAAATATAAAACGATGTGAAATTCCCAATTGATGTGATTACCAGCCAATTCGACATGCAAATTGAAAAGTATTTACATAAAGATATAACCATGAATGCAGTTTACATGTAAGATTAATAAATGAATTTGTCAAAAAAAAATATTGTAGATACCAAAACATGTCGCTAGCTTCTATGCACAGACAAAACAAACACATCAAATTTACTACGATCTAATTTAATAATTTATATCAGAGTTATTCATTTGATATACTCTCTGTCTTCCTCATTTTCTTATACCCCTAATATACACTCAAATAAACACAAGATATTCCAATCACCAGGTTCATTTGGGAAATTAAAAAAATTGAACCTCAGTCCTCCTCATACACAAACTACACAAGTGTGTAGATGCACTAATAATGAAAAGAAACAGCAAGGATGTATAGTGCGACTATATAAAGATCAAAATGATTCCCTCCATCTAGAATATGTAGGCACGAGAAGCAATAGATCGGAAACAAATAATTTCTTCCATGCAACACAAATTCGATCCATAAAACCGATATATAAAAAGATGACGAAACAGCTAGAAGAAAATCCATGACCAAGAGTCCAAGAGAGAGAAAATGGATCTGCAAAATTCAAGATTTCGAGGCAAAAACAAGCATGGAAAGAAATCGCTAGACAGAAAACATAAAAGTAGAAACCAAATCGCAATCCATGCACCAACAAAATCTGGCTCAATGGATTGGAAAATTAGTGATGGAGCATAAAGTTTGAATGACCGAAACTACCAGGATCCATCATTACCCTTCCAGAGCTCGGTGATACGGATAATCGCAAGAGAAACGAAAATGAATTCCCAAACAGAAACCCTAATCTTTCCTCCTGTTCGTCTGTTTCAGTTCTTCTCGCACTCACAACCCTCCACTCTCTTCCGGGCTCCAGTTGTGTTTTTAACTACTTTTTTTTAATCGCAAGAATCCTAGAGCCACAGAAAATATAAATAAAAAGTCATAAAATTTTACACGATCTTCAGTCTTCACCGTTCGTTTTATATTTGGATTTTGCAATGCACAATTTAACTGCACCATTAACAGTCAACGCAGATTAAATTAAATAAGATTATCTATTTCACTTAATTCACTATTTGACCATTTACTTATTTACCATTTATTCATTTTATCTATTTATTATTTTCAATAAATAAAACTTTTGGATTTTGGAAAAGAATGAAAAAAAATTTAATTAATAAAAATATTATTTTGATACCAAATAAATACAGTCTCCATAGTTAATTAATAACTAATCACTTCAAATTTATTAACAATGATTGAAGGTTTTATCTTTCTAAGTTTCTTATGTTTTCAAAAATAAAAAAATATTAGTTGACAATTTATATAACAGTTATTCAGATAAAATTACATTTTATTTCTTTTCTTTCAATAATCAATAGGTTAGAATCAGAATTAGTAGTGGATCCGGTATGCAATTTTGAAATTTTTAGATTTTTTTAATAAATTCTCATTAAAAATAGAATAAACAATTCCTTCTTTCATTTTATCCTTACTCTTTTTCTCTGATTTTATTATAATTGCTTTTATTATAGATTTTCCATTCTTATAATTTTTCCTATTTTTTATTTGCTTTCAAAAAAAAAATCTTCCTATTTTATTAAAATAATTTCTCATTCTCTCAGTCTCAGTCTCAGTCTCAGTCCCATTCTCTGATAGATTTTATTTTTATAATTGATACTATGATTTCATTCTTATAAGGTTTCTTGTGTGTAATTGTACTCTTAATACGCTGATTTATCTAATGTTATGATTTTATTGACTGAAAATTTTTCAGAATGCATAATAAGATTTTTAAATAGGTCTTCTTCTCCATCCTTCCATTTCTTCCTATTTTAGATTTATACTGCACTAACTTTACTGTCCAGTGTCCACAAACTCAAATTAGCGGATGACCTCATATTTTGATAGAGTATTTTATGCTAAATCATTGTTAGTACTGTCAATACTTACTATTGGTTGTTATAGTTTATTAAAATAAACAACTCATATGCTTTTTGAAATCATAGAATGGCATGTAAACAAGTTTAATTTTATGTTTAGTTTGTTTTATTATAGCGTGGTTTTTTACTTTTGCAGTTAAAATGTTCTAACAGTTTCATTTAATACCCTATCTCGAAATGACATTTCACTATCAAAATCGAAGTGGACCAAGTCAATGGAAGAAACCAATTACTGAACATCAAAAACCCTTAGAATCAGAGCCTCTGAGACCAAATGAGTTACTTTAGGATTTATTGATCAACTGAATTAATTTCGTGATTTTTTAAGTATATGATGCAATAATCAATATCCATTTATTTATTAAACAGATTCAAAAAAATGAAAGGAAAAAATTTATAATATTGACATTGATCCTTTCCTGGATAATATAAATTATAAATAATGCAGTTTCGCAAACACACCTCACAAGTAACATTCTGGTGGAAGCTTCAGCGGGGCAAGGTGTAGAAGATGAAATTCACTGGAAAACTGATTATTCTATTCAAAGAATCTGTTTGTAACTCCAGAATTAACAGGAATGAGTTGCCGCTAATCAAATTGGAACGGTCGGAGTCCGTTATTGCTTTGTCGATCCATCATATGAGCTGTCTTACCAAAGCGACATAAGCCTTCCACATACAAACAGTCATACAGATGCAGATTCTGTCAATTCACTGCTGATTATCATCAAGTAAAAGAAGTATCATAAATACTTTGAAAAAAAAACTCAAACATAAACTGTGTTTATATCACATTCATGCAAAAAACTAATGACAAAGAAAAAATGTTATCGATTCAACAGATGCAATGTAAGTATGTTTCAAAATTGATTAACATTAAAAGAAGAAATACTTGCCTGTGTCAAAATTGGTTAATATTTTAAAAGAAATATGCAGAATGTTTGAATTTTCTGCTATCGCAAAACCAGACTACCGTTTCGCTCTTGTCTCAAATTCTCAATGAGAGAGAGATAGAAAGATCTCAATGTATTCATATCATCACTCTACAACAATAACAGAAAACCATTACATATGTTTACATAGAGAAACAGTTAGGAATGTTAATCAAGTGTACCTGGATCTTATGACAATATTGTTCAGCTAAATCTTGAGAGCAATGGGCAGCTGAAAGACCTTTAGATACAAAATGAACGAGGAAGTCGTTGCCAAATTTCTCATACATTACTTTTTGTGCCACAACAATTTCTCCAAAAAGAACAAGCTGTTAAATTAACAGTTGAAACTTTATATCAAGATTATGAAGTAATGATATGTGGTAAGTAGATTAATAGAGTACGACAGCACCACTAAACTATTTCTTGGAATAATTTTAAAACTCATGCCTTGCATTTCACATGCAAAAATAAGAACCCACAAAACAAACCAGTTGGGTTATAGTGTTATACTTTTTATATAGAAAACATGAAAAGAAGAAAAGGTTTAGCCAGTACGGTCTAGATAAGTCTTGTTTCATGCAACAAGGAAGTAGGCGAGATCCACATTTTATTAATTGTAATTGGTAATAAGAAAATGGAGATTACAGAAAACAGTCATTTCTAAAATGAAATAATGAATTGTCTCTAACTAATAAATTGAATGTCTTACATTGTTTGCATCCCGAAAATTGAATGAACTGTCAAGCACACTAAATAGGCAGCAGTTGATTGCAAAAGTTTCAACGATGTATGTACGGAAACCAGGAATCTGGAAAAAAATGAAAGAAAAACAAAACAAACTATTTTCTCAGCAAAAATGATGCATAGGTAATAAAAAATAAAATATCCATTCTACCTTTTCTTCTTCACCATTAAATTTAGTACACCAATCTTTTATGAACCTAACGATTATCTGTACACACATCTGTAGAACTGAAAAGTCAGACCCATGATTGTTAAAATAGGATTCAAACATATATATACTTTCATCCAACCTTTCTTATAACAATATCTTTGTGATTGCAGGAAGTAGATAATAGCAACTGCATAATAAAATCCATGTATTTCCTATTTTTTGGAACAAGTAGAACCGATGAGAGATTGTGTGTAGCCAAAACATGAAGAAATGTATACAAAGTCTTTTGCAGTTCTTGCAGTTCCCGAATTTCCTAATAAATTCAAAACAATAAAATAGAACATTTGTAAAACTGAAGAATAAATACCTCCTAGAATGTATATTTTTGGATTTTAATATATTTTAAACAGTTTCAAAGATCTAGAAGAATAAATGGCTCCTGGCATGGCAAAATTTTACCTCAGTATTGCTACCAGGACCAGTTGTTAATGCAACATTGGGTAGAATGCAGAATAAGGTACTTGCCACTGTGGGAAAAATCTCCTCCAATATGGTACTAAAGGAAGTACCAAATTTACATATGAGCTGATTAATAAGGACAAGAAAATCCACCATTTCACTTGGCTGTATTTGTTAACAGTATAAAAAAATAAAAAATATTAGAAACACCTTAAATTTTCATTTCATGAGAGCTAGCACAGAAGAAAATATAGATGTCCAATAGAAAAAAAGGATACTCTAAAAATTAATATTGTAACAGGATACTCTTAAGTCTAAGCAGACAAAAGAATACATTTATCAAACATTCATACGCATGTAAAACATCACCTGTTGAGTGACTTGAGTCAAATGTAAAATATAAAAATAATAATTTGTAAATAATTCCTAGTACACAGACCTATGTAGTAAATGGAGGAAAATATATACATGTAAACCAAGATATTTTGCATATGGATGGTGAATATTTGGAAAATGCACAAATAGTTTTGTACTGTTGGCAGATCTGAGTTGGGATCTGCATGACCCGCCCAAATAGATGTAATTAATTAGTTTGAAAAAAGGGAAAACACAATTCTGAAGTTTGCAGCTATTCTATTGATTTTCCGTAGATTCTCTCCTCTGGCTGTGAAATTAGACAAGCAACCTATTCCGATTCCTTCAACAAATGTTGTCTTCCCTACAAGTTTTGTTGTTCCCTTTTAAAAGAATCAAGGCTTCTCCAGTCACCTACTGTCTGCAAGAGAGTGTTTCCTTCTCTTATTCCAAAATTAGAACCTTATTTGTTTTGAATTTTTTGGTTATAATTTAGAATTTAGACGTTTAACAACACTAATTAAGTAATTGCAGATTTATATTATTTAGCACCTAAAATATTAAATAAATAGTAAACAGGAAGAAAAAAATCTACGTTATTGACTTCCTTCGGGGTTTCAAACCCTAATGGTGTGAAGAAACGTAGTTGTCTCCAGCAAGCCTCCGACGAGATGTACACTGTCCAGAGATCCTCTTTTTATCATCCACTGTCCTTTTGATAGCAGAATATGTATATTTACTTTCCAGGGAATTGCCTATATTTGAATAGGGCGCACTTTTTATATAATAATAGGGTAGATGCGGTCCAACTAAGTTTCATCTCGTCTGAGGCTTGCTGGAGACAACTAAGTTTCTTCACACCATTAGGGTTTGAAACCCTGAAGGAAATAATGTTGGAATAACAAAGAGAGAAATCAAGAACATAGGTTTTTTTTCTTCCTGTTTACTATTTATTTAATTGTAGATAAATAATAGGCACTTTTTAACCCAATTACTTGACGAACAAGAAGAGCACGGCACTTCCTGCACCTAGATGCCTAAGCACGCGTATTTAAAACCGTAAAACTAGTAATTAATATAAAATAAATATTTTTAACACAGTGGAGAATGTTCTAGTGCACATTATCATATCCACTGCACCTAGAAGCTAGAACTAGATTCCATTTTTTCATACAAAATGACTTATATGTTGAGATGGTTTTATCATAGACATTTTTTAAAACTTTCTTATAAGGTAAAAAAAATACAGGAGACGTCGTGAAAAATTATGTTAGCTCTTGCTCTTCAACCAATAAAAACTGAACTAAAATGTATGAATATTAAAAATAAACTTTTTTTTTGAAACAGTTAAACTTTTTTTAAAATTAAACTTTGAACTGAAATGTATAAATATAGGTTGGGCCATTGGGCATCCCTGTACTCCTACCTGGTGCCCAACCCACACCCAGTTGATCGGTGACAGGGGACGTTTTTTATACCCTATCATTGTAATTTCCACAACCTCATCTCCGTTGGAAATCCCTGATGAGTTTAGGATATGAAGAATCGGGGATGAAAGCAAGATCTCCTCCCCGATAAAAAAAACCTACGATATTATATTTTAAATTTATATAATCAATGAATAATGTCTAAATTTTAATGTACATTATATACTAATAACTTAATAAGTAATATATATTATTATTAATGTTTATATCAAAAAAATATATATAATAATATAATTTCTGAAGGGCAGAATATTGTTTGCATTGTACCTCACTTTGAGTCAGTAATTTCTCCAGTGCTAAAGGAAGATAAGGAAAAATAGATTCTCCCAAAGTTTCAACCATACGATGCAAAAAAGATGTGATCTGCACAAAGAAAATACAAGACAATTTATAATGATCCAGATTGTAATCATTGTATTATCCATAACGGCATAACATAAGTAAAAACTTGGAAACAAATGTGTATTTGTTACCTTTTTACGCAAAGGTTCCAATTTAGGGAAAACAGCAAGAACTTTTAGGAGAACATCCAATGTCTGGTCCAAGAAAATAAAACAACTGAGCATGAAAAAAACAGAACGACTGAAAAGTAAACATAACTTCCAGCAATTTAGTTTCTTTTTTGATAAAATTAAAATTCCAATCTTGGGGAGGAGCATTGGAAGGCTGTGAAATGGATCTTTAGGTATTTAAGGTCTACATATGATGTTGGATTGGTGTTCAACAACAGAAAGGCAGTGATGTTAAAAGATTTCTGTATGCTGATCTGGGAGGGGATCTGGACTCAAGTAGGAGCACATTTGGTTATGTCTTTAACATAGGTGAAACTGCGGTGAGTTGGAGATCCAAACTACAGAGTCAAGTGGCTCTATTACTGAAGCTGAGTATGTTGCAGCTACAGAAGCAGTGAAGGAAAAAGTTTGGCTAAAGAGACTTCTAGAAGAGTTGAACTTCATTCAGAAGAATGCAATTTTGTCCAGTGAGAGACATAGTGCCATTTATTTGGAAAAGAATCCAAAGTTCCATTCAAAGTCCAAGCATAACAGAAATAAATATCACTTCATCAGAGAACAGATTCAAGATCATTGATTAAATCTTTAGAAGATGTCAGGAGACAAAAATGCAGCTAATGCTCACTAAGGTGATGAGTATCAACAAACGAAAGCTATGCATGGCTTTAGTGGCACTCCTTCTAAGATGACGATTGAATGAATGAGATGGTGGTGGTAATTGTCAGATTGAATAATCTTCAAGTGGGAGAATGTTGCGAAGTTATAATAGAATTTGAAGTCGGACGGAGATTGTCGATTGACAATTATATCCTTAATGGTCATGTGCCACCAATGAATAATCTTCAAGTGGGAAATGTTGAGAAGTTATAAGAGAATTTGAAGTCATAAGGGACGAAGATTGTCGATTGACAATTATATCCTTAATGGTCATGTGCACATGTTATGGTGGCACATGACCTTGGTTGGAGCCTTGGAGGGCTTCGATGCTTCGATTGCATCTGGAAGGTTATCTTGGGTAACCTAACTATTTATGGCTTCTTTTGTCTCTTTGTATCATAGTTTTGAAAGCTCCACTTTAAGCGTGTGCTTAAAGCGCACTAAAGCTCTCTAGGAGGAGCGCTTTTCCTAGAGCAGGTAATCGGACGGATTATATTCCTCTTCTATTATGCTAACCATCGCTAACTAATTACATAAAAATCACTAATTAGGTAATTAGTTCTAATAAACCCATTGGTAGGCTAAAAGAGTTCTCTCAGCAGTCTTTCTTCTCTTTAACTATAAAATATCCACATAAAATATGCGAAAATGTAAATAATGTCCATTTAGTTTTAACACTGGTGTCTGATTACTCCAATCTAATAATTGAACTTATTAAACAGATCTAGCCCCTACTCCCTAATGTTAGTTGTGAAGGTCCTCCTAAGCAGAGAAATGTACCAAGTGTATTATGATATTGTCACCTATTGTATGTTCTATCTTTCTATTAATTAGAGTTTACCTAATTATAAAAAAAATGGCCATTTCAAAATCAAATATTCATTAATAAATTAATAAAAAACCATTAAAACAATCAAATGAATCAATACTCCAAAGAATGATATTTAGCATGTCAGTGATGAAAATAAAATAGTACTCCCCAAGTATCAATATATAGTAATTGCATAAATTGAAATTTATAGAATATTAAATTACGTAATTACCTGTTTGAACATGGCACCAAGTGTTGGCCTAGTACCTGTTACAAGCCTCTCACTAAAACCCTGTGAAAAAAACAGTAAGCAACACACAAATACTAAGATAGTAAGATATATCAAAGCTGGTGCAAACTAAATTTCAAAAACGTAAATAATAATCTAGCAGATCAAAGGATAAAAGTTTAAAGAGAGAAAGTGAACCCATATTAAATGAAAACATTTATGAAACTATTTTTTATTTTGTGAGAAATACTATGGTCTCAAATTGAAATAATAGTGAAATAGTAGAGGAAGTAATAGGGTGCCATAACTAAGAACCTTGCTTAGTGCATTAATTGCTGTAGTAATTTGTTGAATGCTTGCAATCTTTGAGGATGACTCTTCTAAGATTTGCACATTTGTGTTCACAAGCAGAAATTCAACCTACAAGAAAAAAAGCAACAAGAAAGACATACCCATAATTCAGAATAAAAATTATGTAGAAACTTTTACAGAAAAAATACATAATAAAGTAATAGGCATGAAAATAACAAAAGTTAAGACTGCCATTATTATCCTCAATTCCCCATATAACAATGATGCCTTCAAACAGAATGTTTCACTTTCATTCACCTGTTGGCAAAGCGGTGTCAGTAATGCAGACAGATACTCATATTGTTTTTCAGGTACCATATCTTCCATGCCAATCAACAAACCAACTGCCTGTAAAAAGAAAATAATACAAATAAATAAAAGTAAACTTCTATAAAACAAAGAAACGAATTTTAAGTTGGCAAACTTCTGTTGACCAGTACCTCAAATATATGACTTCCATTGTCAAAGTTTGAGCTCGTCAATTCTTTTGAAGACCAATCTAAACTCGTGAATTTACCTAATATACCTTGCAAACTCTGAAAAGCCATAAAAACAACAATTTAAAAGAATAATAATAATATAAAAGAAGAATGAGAAACAAATAGATGAAAATATTCAAAAGAGTACTATCATTCATCACAGCTATGCAACATCTAGATGAAATTCTAGGAAAAAGTGATTTCACTTAGGAATAAAGAATAAATTCTACAAGGTAAAATATGAAATGGTTCTTGCCTGCAAAATGGACTCAACGAAAGGTAGAAGTTGTGATTTTAACAACTTCACGGCTCTCATGAAAAGGTAGCAAGCTCTTCTGCTTACATCAGGATTGGGGTGATGTATGCCACGTTCATCCAGAAAAGCAGATAGCATGTGATGTATGTATTGAGGATTTTCTTGCACAAACTTCATGTATCTCGTGATTGTTTCAAGGTAAATGAGTGCAACGATACGATGTTTTTGGCAAATAAAATGTGCAGACAAAAGCATTGGAATCATCTCCTTCAATTGCCCACGACCAGTCCTTATACCCTCATCAGTTATGGACTCACCCAAACGATAAAACAAAGAAAGTGTGGCTTCTATTTCCTCCGTAGTCGTATCATGAGATTTAATGGCATTTTCCAATAAACCCCGAATAAATAACTGAGTTTCATCAGGTGCCATCCGAGAAATGCTCCGGAGTAACGTGAAGAAGTCCCTCCTGTGTTCTGACATTTCATCCTCCTTCTCCCTGCCTATCTTATCAGGCAAATCAAGATTTTCCCTGTACATGGGACTATAAGCAATTTTTGCCTTAATCACCTCCAATATTTTTTCGACCTGAAGCACCTTCTTCGACGTTAGTGACTTCATCATGGAAACATAATCAGTTAAGAACTGCACAGCATTTACAGCAGAGTCCACCTCACAATTTTGCATAACATAAAAGACAGATGGTAGTGCTATTTCCAACAATTGCATTGCAGCACCGTCTACATCCATGGAACCCAAACGTTTGACGCAATCAAGTGCTTCAGAAGCATAAGATATTATTAGAGTCACGAGCTCTGAAACTAATTCAGAATTCCCAGCACAAGACACCAGGCAAAAAACTCTACTAACTTGAAGACTCCGTAAAAGTACAACTTTTGATTTTGCATCCATCCTTTTCAACACGATAGCATTCACACAGTTTGAAGCAGAAGCCCTCAACTGTTGTAACAAGTTATCATTCATGATTATCTCAAACAGCATTGACACGAACACATCATTGGCGATTAAACCAATATCAATCCACGTGATATGTCTTCTCATTGCATCCAAAATCGACATAGCAAGTTCAGGTTCAGAAATCATATAAGCAGAAACAATGTCATACCAAACTCGCACAATTCGTGGTACACATTGTAATCTCATGCTATCCTTAATCCTACTGGCCACAGCAATCTCCTCAGAGGACCTTTGGCAATCCATACTAATAATCTCATCATCGAGTGAAACAAGAATCCTTGAAAAAACATCAATGACCTGATTACCCTTACCAAGGTTCTGTAGGAGTTCAAGAAAGATAGTAGACCAAAGAGATGGATACTCAAAGTAAATCAACCCAACAAAAACCTGGGCGAACTTATTTTTGATAAACGAGGGACCATTACAGACACGAGCAGCTGCCCCTCCGCCCGAGCCACAAGCAATCGACTGCAGAGACTCACGGAGAAACGCAAGGTCCGAGGCGTCCAGAGACGAATAACGTAGGCGGAGAGCGTCCTGAATGGTCTGAAGACACCAGAACTGGACGGGGACGAGATCGGTTATCGCCAATCGTTCGATGCAGAAGCGACAGATCGACGGTGATGAACTCTTAATCTGTTCACAGTAAGAAATAGCCTGTGACTTCAAAACAGGATCGATCGTCATCTCGTAACTGCAGAGAATCGCTTTCTCGAGATCGTCCATTGGTACCAAATAAAAACCCTAATTAACCACAACAATCGTACAATAACAAAAATCAAATGAAAAATGATTTGTTTTCCTTTCTCGTGGAGTCGTGGTCACAGTTCTGATCGTTAAGAAGAGTCGGCAAAAAGTGTGTAGAAAAGAAACCTAGTGAAATAAAGTAACGGGAAGAAAGAACAGGTAGAGAACGAAAGGCGGCGGAGTTGATCAGCAGGGTGGCAAACAAAGGCGGTTATAGGATTACGAGGACAACGGTGGAGAAGAAGGAAGGTTTTATGGATTTCAAGAATATAAGGTTAGTTTTTAATACATATATTTACTATGGACCTTTTTCATATATGGGTATAAAGAGATGACTCAGATGAGGTACTGTGTGCGACAGTCGACAGACATCCCATCGTGATCGTCGATTTTATAATTCAATTCTTAGCCGTAGATACTGACACATAACGCACTTCCATTAGATTTTAATTTTGGTTTAAGGTCTGTCAATTTTTTGTATCACATCAAACACATCGAGTTTATGACGTTGAATTTGATGACTCTGCTTATATTACGACTCTGCTTATAGAATTTACATCTAGCCGTTCATTTTGTCATATAATATGTGGTTGAATTTGAATATGCTTTATTAAATATGATTAAAATGGACTAGATGAGATTATTTATGTATGACTAACTGCAAATGATCCAGATTCTATGTATATATTATATCATACATACCTATCGATAACTTTATACAAATTTTATTGCAATAAAATTATTTAAATCATAACTTCTAAGTTCTAAGTAATCTCATGAACATTTCAACCCATACAAATGAAAAATCACATGATTTAAAATATATATATAATTTGTTATTGATCACAAAAGTAACCAACACATTCATTGCTTAATATACTAATGCATATCAGCACGTCATATCCCATGTTTTTATATATACATCGACTCCTATTTTAAATCTAAAAATAACAATGAAGACATTTTATGTTACAATTGGCAAGCATCGTCGACCAGAAAAAATAGCCAGATAAAAGCTCCTGGTACCATTCCATAAATACTCCTTGGATATTCACCAGTTGGAACAAAATTAATTCATAAACTTTAATGTTCCAAAACTACGACACAGCAACCATGGGATCAAAAACTCTCTGAGCTGATTGATATTCTGATAGAACAAGAGGCAGCACTACATTGGTAGGATCTACATAAGGGATTGCCTTCGAAATATCATCGGTAGAAAATGGAATGCTGCAATTATAAAAACAATGATTACATATTCTTCATTTCAAGGATAAGTTATGCATCATTTTCTATTTCATGCAAAAATATAATAACTTTTGCATTACAGGAACAGTGCAACCTAACCCTTTTCAATCCAAAAGATATTTCTACTGGTTAAACATGCCATGTTTCTCCCCACCGTAGAAAGGATCAAATATAGTAGTTCCATTATATTTAGTATTGACAGTAAAAATGACAAATATAATAAATATCTCTAATATTTCATGCCAATGGATATCAAGACAATCGAGTACATTAATAATAAATACCACATTTTCGTCTGCAAAATTTGACTCCATTATATTGAAATGAAAAAAATACATACCTCAGATCGTCATCTAACAGAAATGAATTTGATTCAAGATTTCGAGAATTCTTGCTCACAGAATCCCTCATATTTGCAACAACCTATTTCGAATTGTTAAACCAAATTAAATTTTGAATTTTAATAGCTATAACCAATAATTGCCCACTACAAATTTTGAAGCAAAAAAACATGCCTCAGCAGACACACTTTGTGTACTGTATTTATCATCCCAGTACATCGTGCATATTCGGTAAATTTGTCGCACAGTCAAGACCTGTAAATATTTTGAATCTAATCATTTCCCATTCACTAATTGTTAGCAAAAAGACAACGTGAAATCTTAACATTTCCCATTCAAGTTCCAACATTTTTTACAAAAAGACAATGTGAAATCTTATAACTAGAAAAAAATTAATTACACACAGAATTTTGAATATAGGACATACTGGGCAAAGATCTTGAGTTATTTCTGAAAGAGACTTTTTCCTCTTTTGGTGTATAACCTGAAAGAATAAATCAAGACTTATAAAAAATAGGAAAAACAATGTATGTTCAATAATAATAAATACACCGCACATACCAAAAAACCAACAGCTTGTCTGATATAATTTAGCTCGTGCCATGAAGTCCCTGCTAACTACAAAATATATACTTTTTTAATGTTAATTGTTAAGAAATAGAAAGTTGAATATATCAAAAGTTGTAACATTGAAAAGGCATACTTCTTCCGTAGCATTTCCTATCCATTTTTCCAATTCTGCTAGACCAGATTTCACATATTCCCCATTAGAAAATGTACAGCATTCACGGCGCAGAAGAAGACTGTTTTTGCATGCAAAATTAGTAATAAGTGAGAATCTTTTAGCTCATACAGAACAGTTAGAGGAAATCTTTTACCTATTGAATAATTGGATGTTAATGAAAGAAAAGACTTGAGTAATTAGTTTGCGAATGAAAAAGGAGGGTACCTAAACACATCACAAACAACAAAATAAATAAACACCCCAAAAGGTCAATGAAGACACACAATTCAGAAAAAAATTATTTGATTTTAAGATTGTCTTGAGCAGATGTTACATGATTGTGCCGTAGTTGAATCATAAGGGAATCCAAGAAAGCAATGATCCTATCCCAATGACTGCTCAATTGCTGCTGTGCACCAGTACTACTAGGTGATTTAAATGACCTGGAAGCAGGTGTGCGTGTTGTTTTTGGTGCCTAATAAGATATTAAAGTGTAAAACACGATAAATAAATCAAAACACAAATGTAAAGCACAAAACTTCTATAAAAAAGAAATTAAAAAATGAAGCTTAAATTAAAAAAACAGCTATAATGTAGATTTACTTAAATACGTCAATTAAGAAGTCTACAACATAGGACAATTTTTTTTTCATACCAAATTCAGAGGAACATTTCTAGAATGTCTTTTGTATTATTAATATCCTAAGTATATTCGAAAATGTAAGGGGTTTAAAACAACACTTAAAGAATTCACAAACAACATAGTAATCCTTGATATTAATGCCTTTGGGGTTCTTGAATCAAGAATTCAGAGAATAGAAATAACATGCAAACAACTCCTTTACATACATATGAAGAGCTTCAACGATTTAGTTTACATATTAAGTAGAGGATGCATTAGGTGAATTCATTTTATCTCTAAGTAATCAGGACACTGCCCTTCATTTTTATTAATGAAAAAAGTTTATTTGCTTTAAAAGAATACATTAGGTGAACAATGGAATTATCAGTTAGGATCAAAGTTTTTATTGCTTCTACAGATGCCAGCTATTAGGCCCTAAATTACTATGCAATTGGGGATGTCTGAAACGATCACTGGAGTCAGTTATGGTCTTATATAAGGGCAAACAATATGAAAAAATAATTTTCTGGCAAACATTCCATCAACTAGTCCAGGTCTGTAACACCCTTCTATCTCCTCTCTACCCCTTGGACATCTTCTCTAACAAAGGTTCTGGATGTGTATCACTCAAATACTCAATACACAAATAAAGTATTAATATGGCAGAAAGAGTGGAAAAATCAGCAACTCCTAATTCAAGATATGCTTCGTATTCCACCGGATCAAATAAAAGTGAGTCCAGCACACTGAATTCCTTACCTACAAAGAAGGATTATAAAGGAAAAGGACTGTAAGAAACTCCACGTGAAAAATCAGAGGTGCCCTTTGACCCTCATGGCAGACCAAGTTTGATTAGATGTTATAAGTGTCAAGAAATAGGACACAAATCGAATGTGTGTCCTCAAAAGAAAGGGGTACATATCTGTGAAAGATGTGAGGAAGAGGTTGATCATTCTGATAAGGAGACACAATTACAAGATGATGAAGAGGCTTTTGCTGATGATGGAGACAGGCTAGTGTGTGTGTTGCATAGACTCTGTTTAGCTCCAAAGTGTTTTGAAAATTCACAGAGACACTTATTCAGGACTAGAGGCACGGTTAAAGGTAAAACATTGGATATCATTATAGACAATGGGAGCACTGACAATTTAATCTCCTCTAGAGCAGTGGCTGCACTTAAACTGTTTGTGGACAAACATCCTAACCCTTATCAATTGGGCTGGATTAAAGCTGGGGAGGTAACTAAAGTTAACAACACTTGTGTAGTACCTCTATCCATTGGTAAATCCTATTCAAAAAAAATTAGTTGTGATGTGGTGGATATGGACGCCACACATATAATTTTGGGGAGACCTTGGCAGCATGATGCAGATGCTGTCTACAGGAGCAGATTGAATCAATATATTATTCAAGTTGGTGAAAGAAGGATAACCTTAATACCTTTGCCACCTGAAAATTCACAAAAAAAAATTGAGGTCAATTTACTTATTCAGAACAGATTTTGTTTTACAGAAACAGTGACACGGGAGGGTGCGGGTTTAGCAATGGTTCTACAAGTGAATGAGTTACTTCAATCCGGGTTAACCAGAGTGAGTAAGAGTCCTTGTGCTGTCCCGGCACTATTAGTACCAAAAAAAAATGGGGAATTCAGAATGTGTGGACAACAGGGCCATCAACAGAATTACCATCAAATATAGGTTTCCTATACCTAGAATTGATGATCTGTTGGATGATTTGGCTGGGGCAACTTTATTTTCTAAGTTGGACCTCAAAAGTGGTTATCATCAAATTAGAATTAAAGCTGGAGATGAATGGAAAACAGCTTTCAAAACCAAAAATGGACTCTTTGAGTGGCTTGTAATGCCCTTTGGGTTATCCAACGCCCCAAGCTTATAATACCCAAATTCTCCAACCTTTTTTTGGAATCTGCGTGGTTGTTTATTTTGATGATATTCTGATTTATAGCAAGAACTTGTCCAGCCACATGATACATCTAAGACAAGTCCTTCAAGCCCTTTTAGATGGAAAATTGAGGTTGAACATCAAGAAATGTGTATATTTAGCAGAACAAGTTCTGTTTTTGGGATTCCAAGTGAGTAAAGATGGTATTAAAATGGATCCAGAAAAAACAAAAGCATTGGAACAATGGCCAGCACCTTCTAACATAACTGAGGTCAGAAGCTTCATGGGCCTTGCATCTTTTTATAGGAAGTTCATAAAAAAATTTGGATCTGTCACTGCTCCAATTACAGATTGTCTAAAAAAAGGTACATTCCAGTGGTCTGCTGAGGCACAAGTCAGTTTTGAGAGATTAAAATATATTTTAAAATCAGCACTTGTTTTAGCACTACCTGACTTTGAAGTTTTATTGGAAATTGAATGTGATGCTTGCATCAGTGGGGTGGGAGCTGTTTTATTACAAGAGGGTCATCCTGTAGCTTATTTCAGTGAAAAGCTGGCTGATAGTAGGAAAAAATGGACTACCTATGAGCAAGAACTCTATGCTGTGGTGAGAGCGTGCCAACATTGGGAGCATTATTTGCCGTACAGGGAATTTATTTTACACACAGATCATCTGGCCTTGAGGCAAATTAATCAGCCAATAAATTCCAACAGAATGCATGCAAGGTGGTTTGCTTATTTGCAGAGGTTTGTATTTTCTATTCAGCACAGATCAGGAGAAAAAAATAAGGTGGCAGATGCCCTGAGTAGAAGAACACTTCTATTAACAATATTACACGGTACTGTTCCAGCTTTTGATCAGTTAAAGGAATTGTACAGCTCTGATGAAGACTTTGTTGGCCAGTAGAAAGCCTGAATTGTCTAGATTTAAAATTCAGAATTTGGTTTCTTTTCTTTGATCACAGGTTGTGCATTCCCAGAGGTTCAATGAGATCCCAACTTATACAGGAAGTTCATAATAGTGAGTTGAGTGGTCATTTTGGCAGGGACAAGACTATTATGCAGGTGGAGGCGAGATACTATTGGCCTTAGTTGAAGAAAGATGTTTCAAAATATGTCCAAAGATGCCAAATTTGTCAAGAAGTGAAAGGGGTGGCTCAAAAGTCAAAACACAGGACTGTATTTACCTCTCCCAGTTCCTTCAGCACCATGGATAGACATCTCCATGGATTTTATCACAGGCCTTCCTAAAACTCAAAAAAGGCTGGACTCAATTTTTGTTGTGGTGAATAGATTTTCAAAGATGGCACATTTTATACCTTGCAAGCGCACAAATGATGCTAGTCAAGTGGCTAATTTATTTTTTAAAGAAGTCGTAAGACTTCATGGCATTCCAAAATCCATCACCTCTGATAAGGACACAAAATTTCTTTCTAATTTTTGGAAGGAATTGTGGAAAAGATTGAATACAACGCTAAAATTCAGCTCAACTTGCCACCCACAGACTGATGGACAGACTGAAGTAGTGAACAGGTCACTAGGAAACTTAGATTGTTGGCTGGCACACACCCTAAGCAATGGGATTTATATTTAGCACAGGAAGAATTTGCATTCAATGTCATGCCAAACAGAACAACTAAAACAGCTCCGTTTGTGACAGTATATGGGAGGTTACCTCAACAACCTATTGACATTGGAACCCACTCCACGGCAGTTCCTAAAGTGGGTGAAATGTTAGACAGTTTAGAAGATATTCAGAAGTGGGTACAACACAATATTGAAGAAGCAGGTGGAGGGGTACTAGAACACTATGAAGACCTACTGTTTGAGGACTTAGAGGAGGAGGATGAGGATCGACAGTTCAGAACTTATCAAAGGGGAGCTAGATATCAAAGAAATAGGAGAGAATTTATGGATGAAAACAATTTTGATGATCATTTTCATAGGGGGCAGAGTAGAGGGCCGAGACATTTCAAGCTGAAGATGGACATCCCACAGTTCAACGGGTCCCTACACATTGAAGAGTTCCTAGAATGGTTGGCTGAAGTTGAGAGGTTCTTTGACTATATGGATATAGAAGAAGACCAGCAAGTCAAACTAGTGGTGATCCGATTCAAGGGAGTAGCCTCCGCATGGTGGGAGCAAACAGTAGTAAACAGAAGAAGAGCTAACCAAAGGCCAGTGCGCACTTGGGACAAGCTCAAGAGGTTGCTGAAACAGAGGTTCTTACCCTCTGATTTTGAGAGTGTCTTATTTACTAAGTATCATAATTACAATCAGGGAAACAGGTCAGTGGATGAGTATGCCAAAGAGTTCCATAGGCTGTCAGCTAGAAATAACTTGAGTGAAACAGAGGACCAGTTGGTAGCAAGGTTTGTGCAAGGCCTTAGATCTAAGTTCCAAGAGAAGTTGATTTTGCAGCCCCAATATTCACTGATGGATACAATCCGGGTGGCAGACCAAATGGAAAAAAGGAGTGAGAAGTATACGAAATTCACTGGTGGACCTTCAACTAGTAGATTCCAATCACACAATGAAAAGGGAATCCTGCCCTTACCTGAAGAAAAAAAATTCAACAGTGAAAGCAGTCAAGATGTGAGAACTCAGAGGCCTGTAGATCAGAGAAATAATAATG